>VMDO01013061.1:0-59717 GCA_007922755.1 Pedetes capensis | reverse complement strand
ATTAATAAGTTTTGGTATTTGATTTTGGTCTTTTTTTGTATGGCAATTATGTTTGATTTTATTGGAGAATGGTAGGGCTACAGACTATAATAGAATTTTGGAATTTGGCATTTCTCTATGCTTTCTAAAGAACACTAATTTTAGAAGATGATAAGTTGAGAGAAAATAATAATGTTCCATATTCCAAAAAATATGGGGAGTATTTCTTGGTCTATATTTGTCTCTTAGAGTACTACATGGCATATTAGTGTGTTGAAAGATCTGAGTGTCTATGAAGTTAAAATATATGCTTAACACTATTTAACCCAATATTTGTCATACTTATTTAAACCAAGAACATTGATAAAACTAGCATTCCAAACAATGAATATTTAGAAATTCTCTTATAACTAGTTGGTTCAAATGCCTATTTTCAAACTTGTGCTAATGTAGATTCTACATCAAAGCAAAGTTGTTAGAGGATCAAATTTATCATGTTAATGAACTGATGTCTCAATATGAATCAAAGATCCAAAATATATGAAGTAGCTGAAGGTTGGGTGAAAGTAAATAGGATGTTGAAGAAGCATATAATTCAGAAGAACCAACTTGACCTTTTAATCAGTGACATAAATAATTCCAATTTCCTTTCTAAATAATGCAGTTTCAATAGAGAACTGACTCTCTTCTTTCCTTTCTCCTCTCTCTTTCTGAATTCTTATCAATATCATGTCAAAAGTACCTTGAGAGACTCAAGTGAAAAGCAAGAAGCTCTGAGGATTGTATGATATCCCTCACAACAACTCAGTCTAAAATGTAATTTATGGTGGACATGGGTCTGAATGTCTCATACAATCAAACATCCTCATCTTTCTACTTCCATGTACAACTATATTGTCTAAGAAATAACACTTTACAAATGAGCCTAAATACCAGTAGCTCTGTGAGTATCTAAACTTACAGAAAGGGCCATAGATTCACTATATTGTTGTTGTTGTTGTTGTTGTTAGGTGCCGTCGAGTCAGTATCCGACTCATAGCAACCCTCGTAGGGTTTTCAATGGCTGACTGTTTCAGGATAGCCTTGGGAGTGGGTTGCCACGTCCTTCTCCCATTTTTGCGGCGCTGAGAATCAAACTCGGGACCTCAGAGACTGCAGCGCAGCGCTCTACCAATTGAGCTAAATCCCAGCCCTAGATTCACTATATTTCTAATTAATTATTCACTTCCTAGTTAGATAGTTAACACTTAAATAATTCTCTTACTTTATTTTCTAACTACTTTCCTATGTTAGGGAAAATTGCCTAAATTTGCTTTTTGATGTCCATGTGAACTTCTTTCTTTTCATTAGTTTGCCTTCCTTATGTTCAAGCCATTATTTTCATGCTCTCTTTTGTGGATAGTTCAATATGTGTTTTACTGATGTTATTTTCATTTCTGCAGATATTAAATGGTTAAATATAGTCCAAGTGCTTGAGAAAAATCAGTGGTAATTTGAGAATTAAACTAAACTTATTTTGAAGTATCAGTGATACTATAGATAAGGTAAATGTTGCTCAAGTTAAATGGTAAACTTCCTATCTCCTTTACAGCCAACATATCAATTGTAGACATAGACACTAACCAGGAGGAAAACATAGCAACTTCATCTTCTGGAAACAACTTTGGTCTTGACTTGAAAGCAGATGACAAAATATATTTTGGTGGCCTACCAACACTGAGAAACTTGAGGTAATTTAGTGTGTATTTAAAGCTAAAGTTTAAATTTTAATTAAATTGCCATTGTGCTCACTAGAGTTCTGAAGTTTAATTACAATAGGAATGTCATATAACCTTTAACTGCAGAAAGACCTAATCAGAAAAGCATGTTGATGTTAGAACAACACAAAAATTTAGAAACTAAAGGATTAATTTGACATCTCTGTTGAAGGCATGGATTGGAATCACTATTTCCCTTACACACACCTGCTGAAAGAATTATGAAAGTAACTAGAGGTGGACGCCAGAGCTGAATGTGGATCTTATAATTGTTGTTCTCCTTACATATTCACTGGAGATAATAGTACTCTGACATTGCATAGTATTCTGAGAATTACTCAATGTTCCAGGGTACTGTGAGAATAACCTCTTTTATTGCTGAACATTAGCATCATAATGGCATATTGAAATTTCCCCATATGCCTAATACAGAACTGTATTAGTTATTCTCATACCCATGCCAACATCTAAAAAAATTTTCACATGTGCTTTGTAGTTAGCAGGAATAGGAGATATATTTAGCTTGTAGTTTAGTTAGATCAAAAAAATAAAGTAACTTAAAAAGTTAGAAAGTATTTCATGCTGTATTTAATGAATTCATTGCTTATTATAAAATATAGGAAATAAGATATATGGAGTATTTAGTAATCAATAAATATTGAGTTAATTTAGAATAGAATGAGTTAGTTTAAACCATAAGAGTTTACTAAATGTACAGAATATGCTGTTTTTAATTTTTTGTTTTGATTAAGTTTGATAGTTTTTGATGGATATAAAAAAGTCTTATGTTAGTGTTTCTTCTCTATAAAAACCGATCACCTGTGGAGAAATCTCAGAATACTGCTGTTAAAAGTTTGGTGGTTAGTTATTTCCATATTTCCCAATCAAGCAGTGGAACATCAGTCTTAGATTTTTTATGTGTGTCAACTAGTATGTAAGCTGAAGTTTCTTTTCCTTAAATTTAAATTGTAAACCAAGAAGTTATCTAATTATCAATCTTTCAAGGGTATAAACTGATATGTTTCATGGTACAAGTAATCCGGCTCTGCCTTCATCTATATTATAACATATTTGTGTTAACAATATAGATTTAAAGTATCAAATCAGAAAAAAATTATTCCAAATCAAATGTATTTGAATAGTGATATAGTTATTATTTGGGAATCCATTTATTAAACAGGCATTCACAAATGATTATTAAGAATCTGCTATGTTCTAGGCAGGGCTGGGATTTAGCTCAGCTGGTAGAGCACTGCTCTGCAGTCTCTGAGATCCTGATTTCAATTTCCAGCACCACAAAAATGGGAAAAGGATGTGGCAATCCACTCCTGAGGCAATCCTGAAACAGCCATTGAAAACCCTCTAAGGGATGCTATGAGTTGGACACAACTTAATAGCGCCGAACAATAACAACAATGCTCTAGGCAGGGCTGGGATTTAGCTCAGTTGGTAGAGTGCCACTCTGCAGTCTCTGAGGCCCCGAGTTCTATTCCCAGCACTGAAAAATGGGAGAAAGATGGATCAATCCACTCCCAAGGCAATCCCAAAACAATCAGCCACTAAAAACCCCGTAAGTGTTGCTATGAGTCAGACACAACTTGACAGCACCTAACAACAACAGCAAACAACAACAACAACATGTTCTAGGTATTGTACTAAATGCGAGGGATCCTGCAGTTGTTCAAATCCAAAATTTACTTTGCAAAATCATTAACCACTGAGTGAATAAATAATATACAAAATAAGCCATCCAAACTTAACTTTATTTGTTCCAGTGATGATTTTAATTATCATGAATTATTGCTTAGACATTGTTCACATGTTGTTGTTGTTAGGTGCTGTCCAGTCGGTATCCAACTCATAGCGACCCTCATAGGGCTTTCAATGGCTGACTGTTTTGGGATTGCCTTGGGAGTGGATTGCCAGGTCCTTCTCCCATTTTTGCGGTGCTGGGAATTGAACTCGGGACCTCAGATTCTGCAGCGCAGTGCTCTACCCACTGAGCTGAATCCCAGCCCCTATTCACATGTTAACTTCATTGAAAAGGGTTTATGTCTTAGTTGGTTGGGAGACTATATACTTAATGAATTTTTACCACTAAGGTGTTTTTACTTTCAGCATAACATTTTATAATTATAATATTGCTATAGTATGGCACATTGTTTCAAAATAATCTTTAGATATATATTTGTGATTGATAAAGAAACAAAGCATCCATAGTTACCTATTATTTTACACAGTCAGGATCTCAATATGAAAAAATACAAAAAGATATGGTCAACATAAATTATTTTTATAGATAGTTAAGCTCAAGTTCTATGGGAGGCAATATTTATAAGCTACTCATAAATACTACATTGTGTACTTTCTCATAAATTATATGGATAAAATAAGTACTCTAAGTTAATATTCCCAACTAAAAATTGTGTAAGGTAAAAGAAGGAGAAATCTTTGAATTCTAGTTTCACTTCAGCCAAGGACATATGTCTATTTTCTGTTCTGTCAAGTTTTCTTTTTGGTATTCCTTCCTTTGAGATGATTTTTTATAAAATTTATGATTAAAGTTTATTGTTTTACCGAATGAAAATGTAATTATAAATAAATCTTTTTTTTCTTTTCCCTTTGACTTAGTATGAAAGCAAGGTAAAATTTAAATCTATGCATGCTTTCTTCAAGTGCATGGGTTGAATAAATGTGGCTTCTTAGATAAAGTAGCAGCACAGATGCAGAGCTACACCTATACAGCTTTCTTCACAGTACCTTTCATGAGCAAATAATGCATTCTGAGAGAGTTCTTATGCTACCGTTTGCTTACAAAGATGCTCTGCTTATTGAACTACCTGCTCACAGTGCTCCCTGGTGACTAGTAGCACATGCTCAATGGGCAGTGGGTCAAGTTCATGGGCATAGTCTAGTTCTGGAGAAAGAGCAAAAAGGATCTTTTGGGTGAACCCCAGACTATGGCCTCCCTAGTACCATGCTCTCTGCTGAACCCACCTGTGCTCTCAAATGCTTACAACTGCCTTGTTGCTTTTTGCAGGCCTGCAATATGCATTTATATGGCCTTTGTACTTCTTACCAAATCTGCTTATTATTGCCATGTTTATTTAAAATTGGCTGTGGAACCAGGTGAAAAGAATTGCTGGAATTACTATATTTAATACTAGTGCTTGAATGAACAGTGAAGATGTTTGCAGGTGATGCCTTTGTCTTCTCAGGAGCATTTTAACTCTTACTTGCAGACAGGCATTAGCAAGAATTAGCAGCCTCTGTAAGTGGCTGATTAAACCCCAGAGATATGCAGAGCAGGCATACTCTGGCTGGAACTGAAGCCTGATGTTTTGGCATTTCAGAGCCCAACTATACCAGATTTTTGGAAAAGTGATAATGAAGGTGAACTGATCCAAGAAATGTTTAAAGCAAAGGCCAGACTTTTAATATCAGAAACTAGAAATACAAAAAAAAAAGTTGTTTTATCATGACACCATTATGAAACCAGTCATGCCACATTTGTGGAGATGACTAAAAGGCAAAGATTGGCTTTCCAGGGAAATATGTGCTAATAAAACTCCAGATGGTACTGCCCAGCTTTGTAATTTTGCCTGTGAGAGGTAACCCTCAGGAAACAGTGACCTGTAGTTGCCATTAGAACTCTGATTGCCACATGTCATTACTTACCACTTTTGATTTCAAATAATATTGAGCTTGCTAAATTATTATATTTTGAAATGATTCCTTGTGTTTCCATGAAACAATGAATTTGTAGGAATGATTTGCTTTACTGACAAAATTTCTGAAAAACATGCAATATATCTGTTGCTCTCTAAAGGAAAATATGAAAACAAATGAACACTACAAAACAATCACCCATTCCTTTGGCTTTGTACAAGAAAAATATAAGCAAGATCCTCATCCTCTAGTTGGACATGTTCTTCACAATTGCTAGCTGAAAGAACAGAAGGAGAAGGCCTTGGGAACAAGGGAAAATGATCAAAGAAAATAAAGACATTCCAGAGAGAGGGAGGGGTGGGAGGTGGAGAACAGAATACCTACATGACATGAAATAAATCACCTGATACACATTGCGAGGGTCTAATTTATTTCCCCACCTGTTGTTCCTTGTGTTTCTTATTAAGATGAAAAAGAGAAATTTGGCATCAGGGGACAATGAGCACAGAATAAATCATTTCCTTATCTAGTGCAACATTGGTGTCAGTTGTATACTTTTTCCAGATGCTTATTAACAGCACATTAGAAAAAAATTGTTTTTTACTTTTATGTATCATCACTGTTCAGTATGGTAGCTACTAGCCATCATGGCTATTTAATTTTATATTTAAAACAAATAACGATAAATAAGCAGTTCCTTTGTGTCACAAGCTACATTACATATCCAAATAGCCACAGGTGGCTAGTACCCACTGAGTTGGACAATGCAGAACAGTACACGTCCATAATTACCGCAGAAAGTTCTGTAGGACATCACTTTTATAGAGAGGTATCATCACCATGGACATCCTGCTAGGTTATGTTAATTGAGCAGGTACATGTTTTGTGCTCTTCATTAGTGTATGTAAACTTCAAATTAGCTAATGCAGGTACTATTATCATTATTATTATCCTGCCCATTTTACGTATAAGGATGCTGAGTCATTGACAAGTCCAGTCACTTGAGAAACACACTTGACTCAAGAGCAAGTAATTTTTTATTTATTTTTTACTTTTCTTTTGTTTGTTTTTGGAAATAGTCTTATAGCCCAAGCTGGTCTGGAACTCCCTATATAGCCCAGGCTGGCATCAAATTTGCAATCATCCTGCCTCTACCACCCAAGCCTGAGAGTGCAGGTATATGCCACCACACCTGGCACAAGGAACGTATTTCTAATCTGCTGTTTTAAGAAATAATAAGCAGAAAGCAAATATTCAAGTGTTGTTTGTGTGTAGAAGCCACTTTTCAACCTTATTGGAAAAACTAATATATCTCTTTTGCATTTGATTGCTTTACTTTATTATTGTTTTAATGTGAAATACAAACCTTAGCGTCAATCTGTAAACCTAACTTTATCTGTTTTTGGCCATATGATCCAGAAAAAATGTTTCTAGGACTTTAGTTTATATACAAGCTTTAAAGAATACTTAATCTTATTCTTCAGCAACTGCCCTCAAAATATCTCAAGGAAAGAAATTTTTTTTCAGAGTTATAAAGTTTGATATACTTGTTTATTTTAACCCAAAATTCAAGTTTATCTTGTAAAGAAGACGCTGATAGGAACAAAAGTGTATAATATACAAAATACATACATAGGCCCTCCCTTTTCAGCTTCAGAAACAATTTTAAATACACATTTACAGGTATTTTCCCCTACATTTTAAACAAGACTTTTAGAAGCTTTTTTGTATGTAACTTAATTATGCTGCCCACACAATTATCTGCTCTTTAGTGGAAAAAAAGAAGTATTTACTTCATTATGCATATGAGGCATTAATAAATCACTTAATTCCTATACATTTTATTGAATGCTCTGAGATGATTTTTAAAGAGGAGAAGAACTACATCAAGACTTCTTTTGCAGGATGCTGTTAACATCCGCTTAATCCAACCAGCAGATAACAGAAAGCACAGTTTTCTGGGTACATGTATGTATGTGTGTTTGTATGCAGTTTGATAAGCATGTACCTGCCTATGTGCTATTTGTTCCATATGACTTCCTTCCAGTGGTCAGGGACCTCACTGTGATCTCTTTAATGATAATGCTTTTGTTTTCCAACTGACTATTTGATAGGCCGGAAGTGAATGTGAAGAAATATTCTGGCTGCCTCAAAGATATTGAAGTTTCAAGAACCCCATACAATATACTCAGTAGCCCTGATTATGTTGGTGTTACCAAAGGATGTTCCCTAGAGGTTGGTCTATTTTTAAAGCCTTCCTAAATGTATTTATATTTCACTTTGTTCAGGTACTCTTACAAAGATTGGTCTTTTGTTCATATATTTTAGATTTCCACTGATCCCAATCTTACCTATGCATAAATGATAAAGTAAGATTGAAGCATTCTTTAAATTACTGTGATAAAAATGGTATTATAAAGGCTCAAAATCATGTCTCATTTCCCCAAATGTATATCACTTCAGTGTATAGTGTGTATCTTATATTAATATCTCTTCTGGTTCTCTCTTCCTTTCCAACACTACTTTTCCTCATTTTTGTCCCCTATTTAATTTATCTTACCTTTCTGAATTATATGTAGCTTTGTTAGCAACATCTTTTCTAGATTTTACTGGGAGTTTAAGCAATTAACTAGTAGTAATGTACAACATACCCATTATTGGTACATTTTTTCAACAGATTTGAAGTCTAGCACACTTATCTTTGAAATAAAATAGATGGGGACCCATGGTATCCAACTCTGCAGACGTGTGATATGAATGCAAAGTCCCTTGTATCTCAATATCTCTTCTTTGTTACTAAAGCAGCCTAAAGGCTCTCTGATTCCACTTGACTAATCTGTACTGACTCTTCAGTTGTGGTTGATACACATGGGAGAAAGACCTAGGATATAGCTCTGCTGTCTTAAAATATGTATAAGCTACAGACAATAGCCAATAGCAAATATTAGCAAGAATGTTATGGGAACTCAGTAGTGATGAGCTTTTCTATATATGAAAGTGTTAAATATATCACACTTAAGTTTTTAAATTACTTGACATGATAAACTGTTCATTTTGGCTGCTTCCTCCAATTAAAATTTTTTTAAAGCAATTCATAGGGTTCAAGAGAATGAAGAAAGGTCAGGAAAAAAGAGAAAGTAAATCTGTCTTCTGAACAATAAGGCTTAAAGACTAGAACACAACTTTCAAGGTCTTCATTGTTCATAGCTGCAGGCTCCAATTTAGAATTGGCCATAGATACCCACCTTGAGCTTAGGAATAAGGAAAAAGGAAATACAGAAAGAATTAAAACTCTATGGATCTGTACTGGCTCCTTAAAGAGAATTTTACTGAGAGTTTTAATCTTCAAAGCCTAACTCTCATCCTCATTCAAAAGATATATACATGAGGATGGAAAACTGTCCAGAAAATGAATACTCTATGTGCATGGAAATTATGATTCTGTAAAGGCACTTTCAGAAACCACAAATTATTTACAACTAAAATATGAGGCAGAAATTTGATGTGGATAAATATTGAAAAGTCTACACTATAGTTTCATCCAAACTATCTAAAACTCCATAATTTGGAAACTGGAATAGAAAGTAAATTATACATTTTACCAACTCTTATGTCATTTAACTGGGCTTGAAACACTGTGAGGGGAAAATAGCCCACATAAAATGATTCCTTGCTTTTACCCCAGTAAAATCCAGGACTTCAAAAATTAATATTTTAAGCACTCTAAATGCCCAATGACATGGGCTTTACTTAAATAAATGTTAACACATTCATACAGTGGAATGTCCTCCAGCCATTAAAAGTGATGATGATCTGTGTTTACTGACAGAGAGGTACCCCACATATCTAAATTTTAAGAGATGTTACAAATGAATATGCCTATCATGATTCAATTTAAATATAGGAAGGAGAAGAAAGAGGGCAGGGTTGTGAAAAGTAAAATAAATGAATACATCAATAGACAGCTAAATGCTTCTGCAGAGCTTTAGCACTTTGTTACTCTTGGAAACACAGCAGTATTAATTTTAATATTAATAATTATTAATAATCATCAAGAACAGTGGTATTATTTTCATTTTGAAAAAAAAACTTGACTGAAATATTTGGTTTACTCTTTTTAAGATTTAGGTTGTATCTGATTTTTAAGGAAATATTCTAGAGAGAATTTAACATTTAACAGTAATGAAGATCTTTCCCATGGGCTCATCATGAGGAAGAATACAGACATAAACCATGGTCATACTGATCTTTAAGACATAAAAAAACTAATCAGTGAAATGTATTCAAGGGAATCATCATAATATTTCCAAGGAAGACAGCAAGGTAGACTTAAATTGAAAGAAAATGTTACCTACCAATCATGATCTATATTTAAAATGGAAAGTTCTAGTCAAAGATCAAAGCCTACAATTTTAATTTTAAACCAAATGGCTCAGAATATTCAATGTTATTACTAGGAATAGTATTTCTTCAACTGCCTTTAAGCTTTCCATGAAACTGTGGGTCTTCATGCTTTCTAAAATTGCAGATGTTTCATAATCGCCCCAGGTGCATTGAGGAGGGCAAGAGAAATGGAGAAATTAATTTAAATTTTCATTTCTACTGGTCTCTTCTTTTACCCACAGAATGTTTACACAGTTGGCTTCCCTAAGCCTGGTTTTGTGGAGCTCGCCCCTGTGTCAATTGATGTGGGAACAGAAATCAACCTGTCCTTCAGCACCAGGAATGAGTCTGGGATAATTCTCTTGGGAAGTGGAGGAGCACCAATATCACCCAGAAGAAAACGAAGGCAGACTGGACAGGTACCCTTATACCTAGTTAACAATGCATTTTTCTCATACTTAACACAATTAGGTTGATTTTATACTTTTAGATTTACGTCATTTATTTCATCTATTCTCTTGGCTAGCCAGGAACAAGCATTCCATTTATGTATGCTGGCCTCCTATATTTCTTGTTTCATCTTCTTAGGACAGTTGGATTCTCCATATTTTCCTGTGGGTCAATTGTTATACTTGTACTATATTTCATATGGATTTAGCATCTGCATATACAAAGAGGAAAGCTTAAATACATTAAAATTATATTAATATTTTCTTGTCTGAGTCCAGCTTCTTGCCAGATCTGTGGACATTCAACTAGGGTCCCTTGAATGTAAATTTAAATTTCTTCTAAGATCAACTTCTCAGTTGCATTAACTGTGGCAGTACAGTCTGTTGGAGCCTGGCCTGTCCTACCATCTCTGGACACAGAGAAGAGCAGAGAATGCACATAGGGTAGGAGAAGGGAGATAAAGAGCAGCCAACACAGATATGAATAATTATAGCCTAATCTCACTCAAGAACACAAAATAAGGCTGAAAGAACATCAACTATGTAAGGATGTAAACTTGAGCATTTACATCTCCTAACCATTTGATTCTATTTAAAACACTCAACTACCAGGTTTAGGCATCAGAACACATTACTCTCTTGGTAGTTCTTGAATACCTTCAATTATGTTTTTTAAATTATAATTCTTCCATATCATCTAGTTTTTCCTAAAGAGTTCATAGAATTGCCTATCATAACATGGTCAGACAAATGGAATCCTTTATGAATAACAATCTTAAATATGCAGGTATCTTTATAAAGCAGGTTGTGGGATTTTTGATTATATGTGTTTTTAAAATTAATCTTAGCCAGGTGCCATGGCACAAACCTGTAATCCTTGTATCTCAGGAAGTAGAGGCAGGAGGATCACAAGTTTGAGTTCAGAACTTGACTTGTGTACCTTACTGAGACCTTGTCTCAAGACAAAAAATATTTTTAAAGAGCTGGGGGTGAAGCTTAGTGGTAAAGCACTTGCAAAGTACGTGCCACGCCCTGAGTTCAACACCCTAGTATTGCAATAAAACAAAATAAATCTTAGAATTTATCATTTGTAATCAATACTATTATGTAACAGAACCTATTTCTTTCCTTAAAAATAATAAAACCTACATAAAATATTAGCAAATCAAATCAAATAATATATAACTTTGAATAACTTGGACTATCTCAGGAATGCAGAGGTGATTTAATACTAGAAATTTTAAAAGTCACATAATCATCTCAAAAGATGTAGGGAAAGCATTGGGTAAGATTTAACACTTATAATTTAAAAAAGAAATACTTGGTAAACTAAAAGGAGGAAGGAAAGTTTCTTAGCCATCTGTAGAAAGACAATAACAAGTAGTCTTGATAGAAAAACATTACAATTGTGCATAAAATCAAGCCCAAGAAAAGCATCTGCACTGATCTTACCCCATGCAATAATAAAAGTAAATATAGTACAAAAACTAATATATAAGAATATAAATATATAATTCATATATCATTTAAGAATATATAATAACAAATTTGACATCAGACCTATAGAAAGAAAATTATAAAATTTTATTGAAAGACATTAACGTAGTCCTCAATAAAGAGGTATATCCAACATGCTAATAGAGAGAAAAATTCAAAGTTAAAAATATATCTTTTTTCCCTAAAATAATATACAGATTTAATTTCAATAAAAATACTTCCTTAAGTTTTTACAAATCACAAAAAGCTATATCAACAACCCCTAAACTCTTGAAGTAGAGTAATAAGATGTTAAATGTGCTCTTCCAGATATCAGTACATTATAAACTGGAGTTTTGGATTATAGTAATGCAATGTTCATTCATGGAAAATTCTGTCCTGATGGAACAGAACAGAGAAATCTTCTCATTACTACAATCTAAAACTCTAGCTTGTGATGAGATTTGTATAGGAATTTCATAAAAGATGAGACTTGATTGATCCAAAAACATAGTTTTTAAATGTTCAACCTCAATATAATGAAGGAAATGCAACTTCAATTCACACTAGATTTTATACCCACTAGAATTGTAAATATAAGAAGTAAGATACACCAAGTCTTGGCAAGACACTGGTCAAAGGGAACTCTTAACCACTGCTAGTAGAAAAACTACATTGCTACAGTTGCTTTGGAAGATGATTTACAAAGTTGAGCATATACATACCCTACAAGTCATCAATTCCACTCCCATGTATGAACCCAACTTTAGCAGAGGTGCACAATGAAACATGTACAAGAAGCTTCATAGAAACATTTCTTAAAAAAAAAAAAAAAAACCTAGAAACAACCTCTATATGTAAGTTGCTGTGCCACTGTAGCAGAGAGACAAACCAAAACAAACTTGTGAGAGGAAAGATTTATTGGGAGCAACAACAACATGGTTAGAGGATTCCAGTCCATAATGACAGCAGGCGTGGCCACAGGGCAAGGCATGGTGGGGCCTATGGCAGGGAATCTCACATCTTGAAAATCAGGAGCAGAGAGCAGAGAAAGCAACCAGACTGTGGGTTCAGTGTAAACTCCAAATGCCTGCTACCACAGAGCCACTTCCACAAAGCTAAAATCTCACTTCCCAAGGTTCCACAGCTTCCACAAACAGTGCCACCACCTGAGGACCAAATGCACAAACACATGACCTTTTGAGGATATTCTAGGTTCAAACCACAACACAACTAAAATCTTCATCAGCTGGAGAACAGATAGGCAAACTGGCATTTTTGCATAATGGAGTATTATGCAATACTAACAATGGATAAATTATATCCGAATAAGAAAACAAAGATAAATAGAAATGATATATGTACTACACACTATTTGATACTATTTTAATAGGTTTCTAATATAAGAAGCAAATACTGTTTACAGATATCTATGTAAATCTTCAAAATAATTTTTAGAAATCTTGAGAATAATAGACATGAGTCATATTAATGGTTACCTCTGAGAAAGGGAAGCAAAGAGATGAGATTGGAAAGAAGCTCATAGGAGATAAAATAATAGTTTCTTTTTTTTAAATCCAGTACTGGGGAGTTGTACCTAGGGCCCCACACATGGCCATTGCCAAATAATTAAGCATCACCTACAGGCTCCAAATTTCTCTTCTTTAGTATTGAATAAATGGGATTGAATCACTAGCTTTCAGAATAGTTCTTAAAATAGAACATATTCCTATTAAAACAATTAAAATAAGAAAATACTAAGTATGATAGTACAAAGTGAATTAGAAATGAAATCTTAATACTTCAACATTTTAATGATAATGAATATCTATTTTTTAAATTACATAGTAATTGCTATCTGAAGGAGGAAACAGTATTAAATAGTCGCAGACTGTTGCAGAATCAGTGCTGATTAAATTGACAGTGCTGATTAATTGCTGATTAAATTAAATTTTATATTTCAAAGTTAATAGTTTTTATATCCAGAGGGTTATTTTTGATTGTGTTCTGCTAAATGGGTTTGAGGTAACAATCAGCTAAGGCAGTTTTGAGTTACTAGCTTCCAGTTGCCCTTTTGAGGGATGGTGAATGCTAATTTCAGTTCTTCAGAACATTGTGTGCTGGACATGTAGCTGCATTGATGGTTTAGTAAATTATGATGATGTTGATGGAAACCATCCCCATCACCAGTGATTACTCATAGAGGACTGGATGATCACTCTGAAGCAGGTGCCCTAGTACTGCACAAGAAAGGGAGAGCACATGACATCAGTTCTAGGATGAGGACTGCATTCAAGCTCCCTGGAGTTCATAATCAGATATCAAAACCATACTGGTTGCTATGGTAACAGTAGCTAGAAGAAAGCAGGCATGTGTGTGGATGAAAAATTGTCTTCCTTCTTTCTAAATGTGGGAGACAAGATACATGTTTATGAGAGCAATCTATTCCACCAGCTCAGAGAACAAATTGAAGTCTGAATACTCAAAATACTATGATGGTGAGAGTCATATCTGGTTTCCAGAAGCTAACTAGCTACCCCCTTGCCAATATAAGGGAGAGGGATTTTATTAACACACTTTGCTTCCTGTTTGATTTTCCAAGTTAGAGGACCAACGCAAGCACAGCATCACGAAACTGCTTGGTAGAGAACTGCTATATTACTACACCCACTTGCCATATTATCTAATAAGAAAAAATGGTAGATGTTTTAAAAAATATATTTCCCATCTACTTTACCACTCTAAGATAATGTTGATTCTTAACTTCTTAGGTAAGATTTCAGCACAGATGAATCTGTGGCTCTGTCAGAACATCTCCATCACTAAGTCATAGATGGGACTCCTGTTTAGTCTTCAATAACCATTTGTTGTTGCAGGCGTATTATGCCATTTTACTCAACAAGGGCCGGCTGGAAGTGCATCTCTCTTCAGGGACACGGACAATGAGGAAAATTGTCATCAAACCAGAGCCAAGTTTGTTTCACGATGGGAGAGAACATTCTGTTCATGTGGAGAGAACCAGAGGGTAACTATAACACTAGAGCTGTTATGGGAACTAACAAACTTCTGTTGCCAGCACAGGTCTCTGCCTGAACCTCCACAGGTGTGGACACACAAGGCATTACAAAAAGAGAAACTAGTTTAATTTCCTCTTCTTTATAGTTCATGCTTCAGGAACTGGGAGCCCTTAGGAGTCTTACTCTTAACATTTTCATTCTGTAAAGTCCTTTTCCCCACCTTTGGAGTAACGAAATATATCTTCTCAAGCAATAGATAAGAAAAATCCCTCCTTCCACACCTCTCAAATGTTCTCTTCTCCAATAAGGTATACATGTATTAAAACGCACAGAATAGCCTGGCTTGAGCCAACAGCCTTTGGCAGCTGCTGGTGCTTTCAGGTTCCAAAGCAGTTATGGCAGCTGCTTAGAAACCTATCACAGATACAGAGTACACCAACAGCTGCACAACCTACTGAGCTTCTTGTAAGCATACCTCATCCCTGTCCCTTCTGCAAGGTGTGCAAAGTCCTTGCCATGGCTTCCTGAAGAAATAGAATCAAGGTTGGGGGTGGAAATAGCAGCTTCCCTGCAATTCATTATGAAAGCTGCCTCTCTGCACATCCATGAGACACTTGCTCCCCTGCCCTGAGTCAAGAAACTGGCCTTGATAGTGCATAAACTAATTTCTCATTTCTTCAAAGTATTACTGTACTTTATACTTACTTTACTGGGAAATTCATTTGTATTTTTCATTGAAATATTGCATGACAACTCAGAGAAGTAATTAGTTTACAAGGATGATTAGAGAAAAAGAAAACAGAAGCCCAGAGACTTCAGGGACTTCAGACCTCCAAATCAGCAATCCATTTATTAAACTGAAGGTAGAGAAAAGAACTAGAAATAAAATCTGACAAAACCTCAAAACAGAGAATACTTTCAAATGCAGCTTCAATGCAGCAAGAGTATGAATGCGTAGCAATAATTCAAATAAGCAGTTGCTGTTCTATAGTTATAAATCTATATTTTCTAATTATCCTCTTGTGAGGATAACAGTTTAGATAAATAACAAAGATTTCTTATTTTCTAAGTAAATAATGAAACATTCCATGCCTCGTTGTGTTATTATTATATAAGACATTTCGTTATGGGCTGAATTGATACTAAGCATTCATGCAAAGTATCTACTAACAGAGATGTTTAGAAACATGATTAAGACAAATGAGGGATCAATACTTGAGCAAACTCAAAACTTTTACTAATCTAATTGCCAGATACTATAGTCATGGTTTCTGAGGAGAAAGGGAGATTGGATTTTCTCATTTGAATTTTGAGAAATGTTTTAGAATGCCTACTTTTCATGTCTTCTAGACTCAATGTTAGGCCATTTGCCATACTTTAATCCTTCTCATTGTGGGAAGGACACTTTACAAATCCTTGAACTTTAAAGAATTTCAATAAACAGATGCAGATTTGGTCAGAAATCACCTGAAATATGTATTCTGAAATTCCTGTATACATTGGTAACTTGTCCTTTTAACAGATGTTTCTCCATGAAGGCTGTTCCATTGTGCCAACTTCACAGCTGTTGACCATCAATCCAACCTTTATTTGATTAAGCTCAGTGAATAGTACATGCCTGAAAACTGGTCATTCAGTTAATTGGCCATATAAACAAATAGTTTTGTCGTTCACTGTTAATTACTGAATAATGTGTTGGACATATCAGTGCGTAGTCACTGAACTCTGAGCCAAAACAGGAACACATCTGCTCCCATGATGTCTTATTCAGTGATCTAAGGTCAAAGCACAACCACCCTCTACTCTATAAGCGAAAACTACACAAAACTGGGGGCTGGGATTTAGCTCAGTTGGTAGAGCACTGCGCTACAGTCTCTGAGGTCCCGAGTTCAATTCCCAGCACTGCAAAAATGGGAGAAGGACCCGGCAATCCACTCCCAAGGCAATCCTGAAACAGTCAGCCACTGAAAACCCTATGAGGGTCGCTATGAGTCGGATACCGACTCCACGGCACCTAACAAATGTTTCTGAGTAAAGTCCTATGGTTATGAGTGATTCCTGGTTAATCAGTTTATCACGCTTTATATTACCAATTCTGTGGTGTGCTCTGTGTCAAATCCTAGACCCAGATTGTCTTTTAATCATTCTAAATATATGTAGTTTGCAGCTGTACCACTGTGGTGTTTGATCCCGTCAGATCTCGGAAGCTAAGCAGGGTCAGCCCTGGTTAGTACTTGGATGGAAGGACACCTGGGAACATGAGCTGTAGGCTTGGGAGAAGGACCCCAAGGCACCACTCCCAAAAAACAATTAGCCATTGAAAACCCTATGAATAGCAGAGAAGCACTAACAGTACTGTTACAACTGCTGTATGTAGGGTCTCTAAGAGTTGGACACCAATTCGACAGCACTTAACAACAACAACAAATATTTGTGGGGGCTGGGAATTAGCTCAGTTGAGTGCTGCTCTGCACTCTCCAAGTCCCTGGATTTGATCCCCAGCACCACAAAAACCAGGGAAGGACCTGGCAGCCCACTCCCGAAACAATACTGAAACAATCAGCCATTGAAAACCCTACGAATAGCAGAAAAGCACTGACATAGTGCCAGGCATGGCACAGTGTCCAGGAGTGTTTTGTTCTGTTGTACATAGGGTTGCTATAAGTCAGACCCAACTTGACGGCACCTAACAACAACAAACCTATGTAAGAAGTATATTAATCTCGTTTCATCACAGATGAGAAAATATTAAAAACTTTGCCCCAAATCACATACCAGAAACAACAAAGCCCACTTTTAAAGCCAGATGTATTTACTTTAACTATTTCCATCTATTCTTGGTCAACTATTTATCCTACCCTCTTTTGTAAGCTTAAAGATTTATATCACTTCATGTTGATTATGATGTTCTCCTAATAATTTGGAAATATTTTCTTTCTCCCAAAACTTTTCAGACTCAGACTATGAATTTCAGTCATTATTTGTTTTCCTAAAACCCTGGATAAGATAGTAACTTTAATATTACTTCATGAAACCTTTGGATTTTTACTAAATAATGTGACAAACTTCTCCAGGTTGACCTTTGCCCTCCGGTGCCTCATTTTATCCCTCCTTCCCCATGCTCTCTCTTTTTCTACCCCTTTCTCTGGAACAAGAAAGCTCACTTCAGTCATTTTATTAACTAATTTCTTGGTGCTCCAGGGACTCCTGCCTTTCATAATTGCTTTGCCTTTGCATCCTTCCCCCGGGGCCCACCTCAGTGGCCAGGATTTCTAACTGTACAAAAACATTAGACACCAATGGCCTGAAAGAACTGCTTATGCTTCTATGCTAGACAAATGAGTTAAGTTTCTTCCCTGGGAAAGCATTCTGTATGCACATACAGAAATAGGTGAAAGACCACAACGTTGCATCAGCTATTATAGGAGTATTTTAGGGTTTCCAGAATGAGATCATGATTTGGATGCTGCAATCCAAATGTTTTCTTTCTTGTCATCAAAACTATGCTGAATCAAAAATTTTTCAAATTTTATTTTTCATGTAAATTACAAATGTCTCAAAGCACTTCTTTAAATATCTTCTTTCACATATACAATTCAATTGGTTGTGGCTTGAAAAAAGATTTTGGACCAATATTCCAAACAAATAAAGAACAGATTGTAAGGAATAAAATAATTATGATACTCTGAGAACCAACCATTGAAATTGTCACAGAAAATAATACAGCTGACCTGTCACAATACTAATAAATAATGCAGTATTTATAGTATTTGGCACAAAGTGGGTCCCCAGTAAAAAATTGTTGAATAGAGATTTTTAAAAAATGGAAAACACACTAGAATTATAATAGATATATTAGAAATCTCTTCTCTACAAATGAACTTAATAAATCATTTAGATTTGATGCTACTAGCATGTAAATTGAAACTTGGATTCAGCCATAGTCTTCTAGAAATGCTCTTATTCAGTAATACAGCATTTGGGAAAACCTTTAATTAATGTTTTCCACTGTTTCAAATAGGTATATTTTTTCTCCATTTTGTAAATGAATGAAATGAAATTGAGCATGATTAAATATCTTACCCAATGTCACTGCTGCTAGTAAGTTTCCATACTGGTACTTAATTCCAGTCTAATCCTTCTGAAGCCCATGTTCATTTTATATTACTACCCTGGGATCCAGTAGAAAAGGACTGCTACTATTGTCCTGAAGAGAAAACCAGACTACAGAGAGAGTCTACACCAGAAAAAGTGGGGCAGCTGGCTCTTTAGAGGGTGTGGTTCAGCTCAGTTGGTAGAGCACTGCTCCGCACTTTCTGAGGGCCCAGGTTTGATCCCCAGCACCACAAAACTGGGAGAAGGATGTGGCAGCCCATGCCTAAAAAAGTCTCAAAACAATCAGCCATTAAAAACTCTATGAGGGTCATTATGAATCTGACCCAACTGGAGGGCACCTACCAACAACAAGTGGCTCTTTAAAACTCTTCTTGGATAATTTTTAATAGTGGCTTAACTCCCTGATTAAAACCCTTAGGAGCACTGTTTCCTCATGCAAGAGGCTATTTTTAGCCAAAGGAAGGAAAGTATGAGAGCAGGTGCTTCTCAGTGAGTCACACATACCTGGAAGTGGGTGGTTTTCTACGTCTCATAAACCACCAACACTCTTAGCAATTTAGCAATGAAGTTGGACCTCCCCATTTTTGCCAACATATTCTTCCAGAGTCTGGCTTTTAAAAAAATCATTACTCCCTATTTTTCCTTTGAAACTAAATCTGATCTGTCTCTTTTACACCCCATAACAGTGGTATTTTGCATCGTGTACCAAAGCAGATCCATAGCTCAGTGCCAATTCACTTAAGTACTTTGGTTTGCTCTTCAGCTAGGAAGTTTTCAGTAATCTATTTATGACCGTAAGTCTATCAACTAATACTTATGACTAGTAGCACCAGGATGACTGTTGGGACCAACCTCAAAACCTGCTTCTACAACAAAAAGAAAAAGCCTTTGGTCATTTTCATCATCACAACTCTATCTGATTCTTTGCCCCAGGATCCAAGGATTATGTGAATAAGTAGCATAAGATTCTCAATTAATAGTGTGCGAGTTATCACTCATAAGCAATTTAGGGAAATTAGCCAAACAGCCACTAAGGAAAATCATTTGGAGGAACAATTAGCTTACTGTTCTTGCCTGCCTCTTCTATTCAAAAGCTAACAGCTACATTCTTTATAAATGTACTGTAAGTGTCTGCTGTTGATTCCTGCAATCTAAGCTCTCAGGAGTACAGTTTGTCCCCTAGCAAGAAGATAATAGCTAGCACAAACCAAGAAATAAAGAGCCAAACAAAATGTGACCCCATGCTGTGCTAAACCCACTGATCCTTATATGATTAAACATCATGGCACAGCCCAGAAGCCTCAGCTCTCACAGGCTCGTGTCTTTGGCTACAGACCACACTTGTCACCTCCACTAGAGGCTCATGTTACAGCCACATAATTGCCTGGTTTCAATAAACTCTCAGGGAGAGTTAATGAGGGAGGCATGGAACAAAATCCCAGGAAACAATAACATTTGCTTGGTGTAGAATTCCTAATCATCCAGTCTGAGCTCATTTAAAAGCTATGGGAGATCCAGGCATGGTGGTACATACCAGTACCAGTACCAGTACCAGTACATACCAGTGAGCATTTCTGAAGCTGAGGCAGGAAGATAGTGAGTTCAAGGCTAGCCTGGGCTACCTAGTGAGACCCCCATCTCAAAAAAACAAAACAAATAACAATAACAACAATAATAAGAAAGCTATGGGAGCAAAGGATGAAAGGTGGCAGGAAAGAAATTTCCAACTGATTATGCACTATGTGATTTATACTTGTTTATTTTAAATGTTTCATCAGCATCTTTACTGTTCAAGTTGATGAAGGCAGAAGCCATACACAAAACCTGACAGTAGAGCAACCTATTGAAGTCAAAAAGCTTTTTGTTGGAGGCGTTCCACCAGAATTTCAACCCTCCTCACTCAGAAATATTCCACCTTTTGAAGGCTGTGTATGGAATCTTGTTATTAACTCTGTGTAAGTGACTCTCCTTGCCACAGTTTTTTTTTTAATCTAAAGATAACCATTACACCTACATTATCCAAAACCATAGGGAAAAGAAGGCCATGAAGGCCTTTAGTTTAGACTTGTAAAATTGTACCAATCACCTTAAGTGGGGGTGGGGGAGTCTGATTTAAATGTAATGAGAGGAAAACAGTGGGAAAATTTTTTAAAAACCATTTTAATTGTATCCAATTAGACCCATGGACTTTGCACAGCTTGTATCCTTCAAAAATGCAGACATTGGTCACTGTGCCTATCAGAAGCCCGAGGAGGATGAAGATGGAGCAGTTCCAGCTGAAGTTGTCATCCAGCCTCAGCCAGTTCCCACCCCAGCCTTCCTTACACCCACCCCTGCTCCGACGCATGTAAGTGTTTATATCTCCACTGCTTTCAAACCTCACTTAGCATTTCCAGTCATTTTTTAAAGACAAGTTGTTCAGGATATCTAGTATACTCTGCTGCCAGAATTGGAGGAGGGCTTACCTGTGTATAAGAAAATCTCTCTTCACATCGTCTTTGTTGTTGTTGTTGTTAGGTGCCGTGGAGTCGGTATCCGACTCATAGCGACCCTCATAGGGTTTTCAATGGCTGACTGTTTCGGGATTGCCTTGGGAGTGGATTGCCAGGCCCTTCTCCCATTTTTGCGGTGCTGGGAATTGAACTCGGGGCCTCAGAGACTGCAGTGCAGCGCTCTACCCGCTGAGCTAAATCCCAGCCCTCACATCGTCTTTAGATTACTTTTATTTGTATATCTGTTTCCTTTTAATTTTTGTTTATAAAATGGTACATCTTCAGTTGAAAATTTGCAAAGGATAGAAATATGCAGAGTCAAGAATAAAAACCTATAACAATATATAATGGCAGTCAAACCAATTTTGAGTCTCTTTTCTTTGCATTATAAATATATACATATATATTAATACCAGTACACACATAATTTGATATCCTAATTTTAAATACTAGTAATATAAAATTAAAAGTGTTTGTAAATGTTATATAAATGCAAGTGTCTAATGTGATTTTCTATCATGTGTGCACACATACATACAGGGATTTACAAAATGTGTAACAGTGTGGGAGGTACTATATCCTTGATTAGAGGCTCAGCTCTGGTTAGACAACCCATCTTCAAATCCCAGCTCCCCATCCTACCCTCTGAATGAATTTGAGAAAGCTACTGTAAAGTGAGGCTATTAACAGCACATATGTCAAAGTTATTATCAGAATTTTAAAATATAGTTTTCTAGATGTATGGCATATACTAAGCCTTTAATATACAGCATGATTATTACAGGCTAAGGATAATAATTGCTGTTTTCAAGTGCTTACTATATCTCTCCACTAACTAAACAATTTCCATTCAATGTTATTTCTAGTTCTCATAAAAGAACAATACAAATTGTCATCCCAGTTTTAGTTTATTTGATAAGAATTGGCTATCTTAAGTAACTAACCCACTCACACAGCTAGTAAATGTCAGGACAGGAATTTTAATCCAGTGAGTCTGACTCCAAAGTCTGGCTCTTTATCACTGCAACAGTCTGCCTTTATAATTCATTCTACTTTGAATGACCCACTGTGAACTACTTAGAGTGTTTCTAGTCTCCATTATTAGAAACTATACTCCCATGAGCATTTGTATAAGTCAGTCTTTTTCATTATTTCTCATTATTTTTGTAAAATAGATTTATAGGTGCAGTATTATGATGCCAAAAGATGAATGTCTAAAGTTCTCAACACATATGCCTGAATAACTTTTTACAAAGATTACAATTCACATTCTTATGACCTTTGTATCAACAATACAAAATATAGGGAGATGTCCATCTCCCTATACTCTTGATACCACATCTATCGTATTTATAATCCATTGCTAATAATGAGTGGAGAAATAATTAGTTGTCTTGAGTGCAAATTTTGAAAACTCTTGAACATCTCATTCTCTTCCTTATCTTACACAATGGAATTGGTTGTTCTGTAACATAGTGTGCTTCTTGTCACTAGAAATATTTATTAAATGAAAAACCAAATAGTCGTCACTCGGTATAACTAATAATTTACTCCAACCATCATTTCAGCCTCTGCAAAATGCAGTTCTTACACCTATCTTGGAGTTATTGCAATAACCAGAGGACATGATATATGCAGAATTTCTTTGAAAATTGGGGCCAGCACATCCATACAGATAGTGTGAGAAATTGATATGTGTCCTTTCCTGAGCAATTAGTATATGTACTGAGCAATGCTCCCACGTGTTTGTCAGCTTGTGCTACAGGGGCTTCTATGTTGCTGGAATGATGAAAGCTATGCCACTGGTGTTTCAGATACCAGCAAGGCCATCCATGATGGACAGATTTCAGCTGAGCTTTCAGACTAAGACAGACTATGGAGAAGGATGAGGCAACCCAATCCCAAAATAATTAGCCATTAAAAGTCCTATGAAAGTAGAGAAGCACTGTCAAATATAGTGCCATAGAATAAGGCCCCAGGTTGCAAGGCATTCAGAAGATGAATGGAGAAGAGCTGCTTCCTCAAAGTAAAGTCAACCTTAATGATGGGAATGGAGTAAATCTCCTGGGACCTCCTTTTGCTGATGTGGCACAACTCAAAATCAGAAGAAACATAATGGCTGCAACAATGGGCTCAACCATAAAAAGATCACGCACATGGCACGGTGTTGTGTAGTATTTTGTGCTGTTGTACCTAGGGTTCCTAGGAGTTGGACCCAACTTGACAGCACATAACAACAACAACAACAACAACAACAACAACAACAACAAAGCAAAGAGTATGCTTTGTGGGCATTTTGTATTTATTATTGTACTTGATCCCTATAATATTATTACGGTACTGTTGTACCTATCTCACAAAAGGAAATAACTAACATCATACAACTAGCAAGTGGAAGGCTACTAGCCACGTAGGGTGATTTTCCCCAAGGTATTACTGAGATCTGCTACATGGTTTTCAGAATGTTTTCTCAGATCTTTCATCATGTGGCCTCAGTTTAGATCTTTTTCCAGCAAAGGGAAGGGCAATTATTCTCCTTCTCTTCTCTCTTACATACCTTAAAAGCATATGTTGCCTAGACTGAAGAATATGGTTTCAGTTGAATAATTTTAAAAAATCATGAGTTTGGCTTATTTGTTCTTGGATCTTAATGTCCACTTACAAAGCCATTTCTAGAAGAAAAATAAGCCTAATTTCTAAATAAGCTATAATTATCAATTATAATTGGTGAGAACTGTACATAACGTCTGGCCCAATCATCTTCTTTATACCTGAGCATGAATGCCTCTGTATGACATGAGATATGAACTTGCAGCCTTTGCTTGAACACTTTACTGACAAGGGCTTTGCAGGGGTCTAATCAGGCAGGCATTAATTGTTAAAGAGCTATTGGTTATACTGGAGTCAAAGTGCATCCGTATAACTGTCATGTAATCAATGTCTCTATAGCAAAACACTTTAATGTTCCTCTAGTGTCCCTTCAAGAATTTGAAAATGGCAAAGTCTTCTTCTTCACTAGGCTATGATTTATAATTCTCATTTCCCCAGTGATCAATGTTCTTAAGTTTGAAATACCCCCTTTAAAATAGAGCACCTAGTACTAGGTGATGTGGTGCACACCTATAGTCCCAATGACTCCAGAGGCTGAAGTAGGAGGATCACAAGTTTAAGGCCAGCAGCAGCCTGCACAACTTAGCAAGGCTTTGTGTAAATAAACAAAAATATAAGGCACCTAGAGTAGACCAGCCTGCAGCCATAGCACTGTGGCACGAGATATCATCAGATCTTGGAAGCTAAGCAGGATCCTGTCTGGTTAGTACTTGGATGGGAGACCGCCTGGGAACACCAGGTGCTGCAGGGTTGGGAGAAAGGTCCAGCAGCCCACTCCCAAAAACCAACCAGTCATTGAAAACCTTATGAATAGCAGAGAAGCATGACAATAATGTTTCGTCTGTTGTATGTAGGGTTGCTATGAGCCAGATACTGACTTGACAGCACCTAACAACAACAACAACAACAGAGTAGACTACACTACTCAAAATGAAGTTAACAGTTCAGGGCACAATATGACCCATCTCTCCCTTGGTCTGTTATAGTTTTTCTATTAATGCATTTGATAACGTTTTAATATTTACAGCAGATGCATCATGCTGTTGATTCCTAATCAGGTATCATATTCAGTCAAGCAAAGTATCTTAGAACTTCTTATCACTAGAATTTCCTTCAGTCCAGTCTCTGATTTTGTATGAGTTAGTTTGGTTTGGAATTGTAAAAAAAGATCCCTGCTGGCCTCCATTGGTCACATTATTTTCCTAAGTGTCCACAAAGACTTTCTTTTATGGGGCCTTTAAATCACATCCCTCTGTGGCTTTCTAAAGATCACAATTTTTCTGGACCTGAGATTTTCACTCTCATGAGTTTTTGTGGAACCTTCTGTTCTAATTCAGTTTCCTTTTTCTCTTACCAGTATATGGTTTATCCTTTCCAAAAACAGTACTGTACTTAGTAGACAAGACAGAAGCCAAGGAGTTGAGTAGCAGTCCAACTGATCATTCTGGAGAGAATTGTAGAACATCACAGCTAGAAAAAACCTTAGTAATTCCAACCCTTAGTTACACATGAGTAAAGTTACAACATGGTCCAAGGTTACATACATGAGTGATATGGGCCCTAAAACAAAACATCTAAACTTCACTTGCTATCTCCTCATCTTTTGCACATAGTTATTATTTAGGACTGAGTGGACAGAACTGTAGTTTCAGAACTTTCCTTCTTTATGGAACAATATGGTTATTTGAGAGTTTCTGATCATGGAAACATACATGTCTTCTCTTTTAATTTGACTTCTTCCTTATTTTCTATCATTTTTATGGGAGAAGGAGTCTTCTTTATATATGTTTCTGAAGGTAAAAGATTTAACAATTTATTTTATAACATGTATTTTTTAAGACTCCAATAAACACCAAGGTGAGTAAGGTATCATCGTTGCTAGCCAGGGAGAGAAAGAGAGACAGAGAGAAAGAAACACTGAGTTTCCTGCTACCTTCCACCTATATTTACTCAGTGAATTCTGAAAAGTTACTTGTCCTCTCTAAATGTAGGATAACTCATTGAAAGATAAAGATAATAATATCTACCTTTTAGGAATGTTAAAGGAGTATAAGTTGCACATCATATGCAAAGCACTTAGTGCAATTTCTGACACATAGGAACATTCCATCATTCTGTTAATCTTTCTATATAATCTAGTTATTCAACCTTTCATACTTTTAGGGTAGGAGCAAGTGCTAGGAAAAATGGGGTGCTGGTGACTATTCAGTGTTACGTGATTTCAAACTTCAACATGATATGATTATTAGAGGTCAAGTTTTCCATTATTTTCATTTCTCACCATTTTCTTTCTTATCAGAATTAAGATTGTTATGAATTATTTAAGAATGAAGGCTTACAAGTTAGTTTTTGAACTGGGAACTGCTGCAGAGGAGCTCCGTATTTGTTCTAGCAGAGTTAATAGGCAGGATGTCCTGTTCTCAATGCACTTCCTTTTCTACTTTACACCCATCATACTCAATCCTGCCAGCAACTTATAGAACAAAGACAATGTTCACTGTACTCCAGGGCAAATTCAGAGTATCCTGAGAAAGTCCTGCCCTGTGAAATGTATTAGGATGATCCTGTGGTTAATGGGCATGTGAGACCATCATAGATTTGAGGGCATTTCGTGCATGTTATCTCATTCAATAGTGAAATGAGTTTTATTTCATTTGATAGTCCAAGAGCTTGTCCTCTTTTCTCTCTTATTCTTTACCCTATTTAAATTGGAAAAATCCTATATATTATATTCATAGATATTTCTCACATTGGATGGCAGGGAGTGGACTAGATAAGAGACTGGGCTTCTAGTATTCTAGAAATTTGTTTATGTGTCCAAATGGATCAGGTCCTGGGCAAGTATGTACACTGTTTATATCAATCTTCCTAACAAGCATGGCCTATGTGGATTTGTATAAAATGAGTTTTCTGTATTTTCTAACTTGAATCTTATTAGAAAGTGGAACTATGAACATTAAGGTTTAAACTATGAAAATTAGAAGGACATGGTAGTATACACCTGGAGTTCCAGCACTTTGGATGCAGAGGCAGGAGGATAGCAAGTTTAAACCCAGCCTGGCATAGTAACAAAACCCCATCTCAGCCTCCATCCCACCCCTAAAAAGTAAATAAAATGAAATAATCAAAGGTGGAAATTAAGAAAAGCAAATGAGTAGCCATGAAGAATGATGTGCTGATAAGGATTGTTTAGGAATTGATGGCAGTGGATAGGGGAACACAGAGAAGGAAAGAATAGAGTAGGCAAGCGTATCCAACCCTCAACCCATGAGCCACATGTGGCCCAGGACAGCAGTAATGCAGCTCCACAAAAATTTTTTAACATCAAGTGTTTTATAGTGTTTATTTTCTCCAGGATTCCGTGCATTGTTTCAACTTTGAAGTTCTAAACTGATACTACGGTTGTTTATAGAATGACACCTAATGTTTCTTTACAACCTACTGGGATGGCACCACAGTATCAAATTCTAACCTTCAAATGAGGGCAAATATATCACAGTTGGTAACATGAGTCAGATTAATACCATTGCCTATTGCCTGGTCAGTCAAGTATAATCTGGTTGAATTCAAAGTGTTTGGAAGCTGTTTGAAACCACTTAAGAGTACATCAAGATTCCAAGAGTTTTTGGCAACTTGGAAAGTAAAATATAGAAATTGTCAATAATACTTTTGAAAATCTAATCTAATCCAGTTCTAGATACTGCAAATTGACCATCACAAAATTTGCCTGAGAATTCAGAATTGTGACTACTTTTATCAAACCAGATATTGATAGATGAATTTTACAAAAACAAGGTCCAACTTTCCACTAATGTTATATTATTCTCATTTTTCTAAACTTCATAATAAAAATGCTTAAAAAGAACTCTTTATATATGTACACATTAACTATATTATGTAATTTGTGTGGCCTGGGCAGCTCCTCTTTACTTGATGCAGCCCAGAGAGACCAAAAGATTGGACACCCCTGGAATAGAGCAAAGGAAAGTGATAGCTTCAGCAACTTTAATGCTACAATTTTAAAAACTAAGTACAGTCAAGGCCACAGGATAAACATACTGGGTAGTGGTTTAAAGGGAAAATGCACATTCTCCACATTCCAAGGAATCTCTTTCTCCTCATTCATTAGTGTGTAAGTATCACTGAAAATCCTCTGTTCTCACCAGAAGAGGTCCATGTGCAGGAAATTAACACAGTACAGTTTCTCAATAAACAGCATGTGTAGGGATTTCATATTTCAAGATATTAAAATGAGTGCTTCAAAACTATCTTCTACTTAGTATTCATTCATAAAAAAGATCATCACAAATAAGCGTCAGATATAAATTTAACCCACATTTGCTAAGGGGAATTATCAATTCATAAAAGAAGAAAATTATGCAGTTCTATGATGATTCATCATTTGGTGCTTTCAAGAACAAAGATGCTACTTTTGATAAATACATTTTAAATTACTGCTCTGCACCTAGCTAAATTTAAGGGATTCTTATTAGCAAATCATATGCTTTTATTTTTGTGTGTTTGCTCACTTACTTGCTTGCTTGTTTGCTTGAGACAGGTTCTTGCTATGTAGCCCAAGGTGGTCTCAAACTCACTATGTAGCCAGGCTGGCCTAAAATTCTCAGTCCTCCTGCCTCAGCCTCCCAGGTTCTGGGATTATAGTCATGTGCCACCATGACCAGCTTAAGGGCTAGGGCATACGGTGGGGGTTGTTTGTTTTTGCTTTTTGTTTTTTAATAGTTTTTATTGGTGGCAGGTGGTACATGTGTGTATTTAGTCTTGTTTTGTTTGTGGTACTGGGGCTTGAACCCAGAGCCTCAAGCATGCTAGTTAAGTACATATGCTATCTGCAATTCAATAACTCACTTTCAAATGTGAGCCACTAACCAGCAGTTAAAAATGACCACTGCTTTATTCTGACCTGACATTAAATAGGATGAAAAGATTTTCACCTGGTTACTTATCTGTGCTACTGACTTCCCTAAACATGGCTTTGGCAAACCTGGCTTCCTTCAGCCACATCTTTTCCAGCTACATAACTGTTCTCATCAACAGGTACATTACGACTCCCCATTGAATCCTGTCTGCCTATAACTTGTCACCTACCAAGCGGACAAATAGAAAGCAAGCCGAGTTGTACTTGTATTTTAAAGAATCCCCACAAGGTGGCAGAATTGTAACATGTTGAGATTGATGAGCCACAACTGAAACTGATCTTTTTTAATTTAATTTTTTTTACTACTATTGTTTTAACACATTTCAGAGATCAATTGTTTCCACAATAACACAGGAAGAGCATCGTGTCCATAAAGACTCCCTCCAAGCTCACATCAGCTGAGAGGAAGAAGATTCACCTTGCATGTCCGTTCTTTAAAGGTTCCTTAAAATTACCCCCTTAGATCTCTCTTCCCACCCCTTAGATTTCCATGAGAAACAAGGCTGAGAACATCCTTACTGACAAGATTGTTTCCTTCTTGTGCAAAGCACAGACATTTTTTTGATCTATCTCACGTGTTCCCCTTTAAAATGTTAGAAGAGCAAAAGAAGCTGGAAGCTGGAACTTCAGGGGTTGCCGCTCCACCTCTCTGCAGGAAGAGGGAGGAGGATGGGAAGCCACAGCGACAGCAAACCCCTGGAATGGAGCTGCCCTGCACCCTTCCTAATATCAAACTCGGGGGAAGGTGGTGCAAGGCAGACACGATCTGGTCCATTCTCCGTTTAACTAAGCATGGGGAAGGATCTACAATTGTGACAAAACATTACTAGACAAGTAGTGGTTGTTAGGAGCCATGGAGTCCATTGGCCTCATAGCGACCCTCATAGGATTTTCAGTGGCTGATTGTCTCAGGATTAGCTTTGGGAGTGGATTGCCACACCCTTCTCCAGTTTGTTGTTGTTATTGTTTCCTTTGCAGTGCTGGGGATGGAACCTGGAACCTGGGTCCTCAGAGAGTGCAGAGCAGCACTCTCCCTACTGAGCTAAAAACCCCAGCCTCCTAGAAGTTAGAGAATTTTCTTCCTACATAAATTCTAAAGTAGATATATGTAAAAATCCTCTTACACCAGTCCTTCTCAGTCCCTTTCCAGCTGCCAATTTTATAAAGGAAGGTGATAGATAGACATTTTATTAAAGCAATATCCACAATATCCATCCTGTTTCCAAATCAATGATAGTAAGCATCATCATCGGTTTGGATATCCTTGAAGAGAAATTAATCTGCCATTATGGTTTTATAGTTTGAGATTATCTATTAGAGGGATCAGTTTGTTCCTGCTCTCTTTGATAGCATTTGCCACTAAGAACATTGTTGTCTTAACCATTGCTTCTGCCTGCTTCTCAAGATCTGCCCTTTGCAGAAGTGAAGCAGAATCCTTTAAGGGAGCTCTTCTTCCTCTTTCAAGTGTATGTGCTACCCAATGATTCATACCTAAAAGGACTTTGACAAAGTCCCTGTCCTTTTCAGGCCAAAGCTTTTCCTAAAATGACTCAAGCAGGGCCTTTTCCATCTAAAAAAAAAAAATTGATAGTATTTAACAATGAACTACTGCTCAGCTCAGGTCGGGTTTTGGAAATGCCTGCTCAGTCTATCAGCAAGAAAGTTATCATGGTATGTGGGCTAGTATGTGACATTTAAAGACAAAAGTGCTCCACAAGTATAGCTGCCACCAGTAAAATACCTAATCTTTACCACTGCCACCTTAATGGTTTTAAAAATCAGAATAGAATGATTTTATATGATTCATTAGAATATTACAACAACATTTATAGTAGTAACTACACAAGTGGTTGCAACAGTAACAATAATAGGAACATAATCCACTGGTGGTGTTTTTTTGTTTTTTTGTTTTTTTGTTTGTTTGTTTGACTGTTTGTTATTGTTTCCTAATTCCTGAGCACCCATTGACCTTTTCAGTTCCTCAATTTTCCGAGCTGGGATGCTTTAGTGAAAATACTGCCCCCATGGACTCAGAACAGATAGGATTCTCTTACAGACTTCTGAGGATGACTGCAGGCTACATATATTTGTTCAGAAGGTCCTCTGTACGGGAAGTATCTCGAGAGACTGATAAATGATCCCAATTCTATTAATAGCGTTATTGAGGGCTGAGACATTAAGCCACAAAAGGCTTTCCATTCAGGCTTTCTTTGTAGGCAGTGTAATAAGAAAGGTGTTACATGTTGTGAATAGCATTTTCCTGTCCTACCCACTGAGTTTTTGCATAGCTGTATGATTTTCAGTCACAGTCTGTTCTTTATAACTGACCATCTCCTGGGAAGCAAGAAGAAACCAACCAACTTTGATGAAGACCAATTTTATAGCATTTTAAAACACTTTAAGCTCTTTACCTGCTGTGGCAGAGTGTTGCATTAGACTAAGCTCCAGAGAAAACGAGAACACATCTTTTCCTCAAGTAAAGATTTCCTGTGTGCTTATGGGTTCTCTCAGAGGTACACTATTTGGCAAGAACACTGCATTGAAAGTCTATCTTGGACTGTGTGGGAACCTCTGCTGATTCAGTGCTCACTGGGGCAGTGCCCCATCCACAGTTGTTAAGTGCAGATCTGAAAAGCAGAAGTATTTGTAAGAGGGTACAGGTTATTTATTTTCTGACATACTGCATGCTCTATAAGACTTCTTAAACCACAGGTACATCAAGTTACCTTGGGAAAATACAGAACAGGGAAAGGACTGTGGCTTGGTCGTTTAAGGAGCCTTAATTATTCAATTGGATGTTAAAGTAGCCAAATATGAGCCACATAGTCAGGATTTTTTTTACAATTAGCAAAGCCCAGTGCAAAATGAAAGTACAAGCCCCTTGATGAAAAAATTATTAAGAATCTCAAGATGGTGACAGCACAGCATTAAACCAAGTGACTACATAGTCCTGCATTTATCTCTCCCTCTTAAGCATCCAAGAAAGCTGATCTTCCAACAGGAACAGTGGAAATGGTGTATGGTGGGTTATATTTGAAAATGTGCTAGGTTGCCTAGCAACTGGCTAAGGACCTGAATGGGGTGACTTGCAGGTTTAGATACACCATCTTGAAAGTCTAAATTCATGGCAACTTCTGGTGGGCCAATAATTTTCAAGGAAAAGTAATACAGTGGGAAATGGAAATGGGGAGGGCAAGAAGGAACACATTTTTCTACTCTTATAATCCAGGTGGCTAGCTTGTCATTTTGCCTGTTCAATCTTCTGAGAATAAAACTCTTTATAAATGAAGCAAGGATGAAAAAGAAATGGAAGTCTTCTCAAAAATATAAATGTTTCCTTAGAAAATAATGAAAATATGAGTTCACTGGTAAATTTTTAACACATTTATTTAGCAGTTCAATGGTGTGATATAAGAAAACTGATTCCCATTCACCAAGTTCTTAATAAGAAGTACCTATATGTTATATATGGGAGAAGGACTTGGCAATCCACTCCCAAGGCAATCCCAAAATAGTCAGCTATTGAAAACCCTATGAGGGTTGCTATGAGTCGGATACCGACTCGACAGCACCTAACAACAACAACAATATGTTATACGGAAGAAGGACCCAGCAAACCACTCCCAAAAATCAATCTGCCATTGAAAACCCAATGAATAACAGAGAAGCACTGACAATAATGTTTTGCCTGTTGTAAGTAGGGTCACAATGAGTTGGACACTAACTCAACGGCACCTAACAACACCAACTATAGTATAGAGTGTTATTGTTGTTGTTAGGTGCCATCGAGTCGGTATCAGACTCATAGCGACCCTCAGAGGGTTTTCAATGGCTGTTTCGGGATTGCCTTGGGAGTGAATTGCCAGGCCCTTCTCCCATTTTTGCGGTGCTGGGAATTGAACTCGGGACCTCAGAAACTGCAGTGCAACGCTCTCCCAACCCAACTATGGGCTAAATCCCAGCCCATAGTATAGATTACAGAGATGAATAAGAGATAGGTTTTATTCCTAAGGAAGTTAAAGTCATTCAAGAACATTAAGGTAAGATATAAAAAACAATTAGACAGCAGCGTTACCTATTCAAAGAAAAAAAGTCATAATCTCTCTTTCTCTCCTTCCTTTTACAGAGTCCTTGTGTTGCAGAATCAGAACCAGCTCTTTTGATGGGGAGCAAGCAGTTTGGGCTTTCAAGAAATAGTCACATTGCAATTGCATTCAATGACACTAAAGTTAAAAACCAGTATGTATTATTCTAAGATACTGTACAAGAACTGATAAAGGAACATGGAGTAGTCACATTTAATCAAATTTACTCAACCACACTTATTAATTAATGTGGTTGGGGGGATTTTGTTATTTGCTTTTATTCACTGAGTACAGTAGAGAATTATTAGATGCCAGCAAGTTGCATCTGACTCACAGAGACCCTCATAGGGTTTTCAATGGCTGATTGTTTCAGGATTGCTTTGGGAATGGATTGCCAGGTTCTTCTCTTGTTTCTATGGTACTGGGGATTGATTCTAGGTTCTCAGGGAGTGCAGAGTAGGCACTCTACCAACTGAGCTAAACCCCATAGTACAGACTAGAGAATAGAATTACATTTGTCTGGGCTGAAGGTTGCAGTTTAGGAAATCAGTAGCCCTGGAAAATCCTCCTGTCAGAGAAGATTTTACCTCCTTTACAAAAATTCACCCTTGATTTGACACCACTCTATCTTAGCATAAGAATGCTCTTATTTTTCTGTTTCCCTTTTCCTGCCTGAATTTCACAGCCTCACAATTGAATTGGAAGTACGAACCGAAGCTGAATCAGGCTTGCTTTTTTACATGGCTCGGATCAATCATGCTGATTTTGCTACAGTTCAGCTGAGAAATGGATTCCCCTACTTCAGCTATGATTTGGGGAGCGGTGACACCAACACTATGATCCCTATCAGAATCAATGATGGCCAATGGCACAAGGTAACAGGCCCCTGGATGGTGGCTGTACTCTAAGAGGGGGTCCTGAGTGGCAGCTGTGGCCCTTCCCCTGGTGCTAGTTCTATTTTGCCAAAGCAGACACTAACTATGGTGCTCCTGGAATGTGGCAGAGGCTAAAAATAAAGCAAGTGTTGTATTTAACTGCCACAAGATTGGAAAACGTGTTCAGACCTGTGTACATTCATATTTGACTACTTTCTTGCCTCATCATGGAATCACAGGGTTCTGTTGTTATTTAGCTGCACTTCCCAAACATCTGTCCATGAGCTGAGGCCAGGCAATGGAAGACATTTCCACTGTCCTAAGTAAGACACATAGGACAACAGAGTGTGTTATTATAATCTCTGAGTATCCAATTGAGAGGATTAATATCTATTCTGAGATTATATGTTCCCATTTTTAAGGTGTTACAAAGCATCTCTTTTAAGATATACTATTTGGCAACAGCAAAAGCTGGCAACGCTAAGATGGGTCCTAATACTTACTTCTCACCCTACCACATACTGACCCAAAAATCAAGAGGCTGAAAATCTCTGCAATATCATGTTTAAAGGGCTCAAAGGTGCCATTTCTGCTGACAGTCATTTGGAACAACTTTAAACATTGGCCCTACACCCAGAAACTGGTGCTATTATGGGCACAGAAGGCTTGTTTGCCAGCTTACTATCCTCTTTGGCACGACTGCAAATAGATAATATACTGCCTGATTAAAATGGGAACTTGAAATTTGTCTCTGCACCTGTGATAGCCTATTAAGTAAAGTTTTCCTAGGTAGACCAATAAAATGTTTAATTTTCAGAGTGTAATATTATTAGATGTTGGATTTGATGTATTAACCTACTTTGACTTGCCCTATCATATACAAAACCAAAAAATCTGAAGAAAAATGTATAATGTAAACTCAAAGTCAATTTGTTATCTTGAGAATAAGAAATGGAATCCCCATATTTGCTTGAGAGCTTATGAGTAGCAAATACTGCTTCTAATGAAGGAGCTCATCTCTGGTTAATGGAATGATAAATACGACACTTGAGAAAAAGATTTATTGTTGGGCCCCAATGAAGTTGGGACTACAAAAGGAAATTTATCTGGGATAATTAGCCTTAAAATTAAGGAGAGATTTTACTTTTGAAGATTTTTAAACAATTGCTTCCTTTCCCAAGCCAGAGTAGATACATATAAAATGAAGTGTTAAATTATTCTAATCCTGATCCAGACTCATTTTTAAGCCACCATTAGGCCCCAGCATTTCACAGGCTTACACTCTCATTTGGCTGAATTCAGACTCAAGGATTTTATAGTCAAGTCAGTCTTCACATCCTTTCCCTTCTTTTATTCTGTTGTGGAAAATACCATAATTCACTCCACTATCATAATTTCAGCATCAGTCTGGTTTCCATCTTCCACCCTCTCTTTGGACTAATCAACTGCTGCAGAAATGGCAGCACCTCCACTTCTACATCACTCTTCCTCTAATTGTACATGGGAGCGCCTGTTAATCAGAGGGATACAGCATATCTGAAATTGTGTTCAGAGCCCAGACTGTGCTCAGTCAAATTAACATATTATTAAAACTAGACATGAATTTTGCAGCCCACCTAATTCGTAGCAGTGCTATCAGGCTGCAAGATTCCCAACAATATGCCTATCTCTGGAGACATATCCACACTTGGCAACTTTGAGCAGCAACGTCAACCTAAAACTTTCCCAGGAAAGCTTTGTATTCAAAGACAGAGTTTCAAATAATTTGGAAAATATGTTTACTTGCACTTCTATTATGGGCTTAGCACATGTTATTTCATTTATCCTTAGGAATACCATGAAAGTTCTCATGTCTTATGTCTACCTATTTGAAATGTATTCATGACTGCCATTAATGACTCCTTCTTGTTCCTATAGATTAAGATTGTGAGAATTAAGCAAGAAGGAATTCTTTATGTGGACGACGTCTCCAACAGAACAGTCAGTCCCAAGAAAGCTGATATCCTGGATGTTGTGGGAATGCTTTATGTTGGTGGGTTACCAATCAACTATACTACCCGAAGAATTGGTCCAGTAAGTGTCCAACTCCTTCTTAGTTGCCTGAGTCATTTATGAACTATGAGGTCACATGGTCTTATGATTACTTATGAGTGAACAGGAAATCATCTTTTCTGAGAAAGGACAGGTTTGGTAGACAAATTTGACTGTGAGAGGCAATCCCACGGAATACTGAGTGTGGACCCAGGAGCCCAAATCTCTTGGTTTGAATATCTGCTTAACAACTGACTATGTGACATTAAGCAAGTTACTTCATCTTTCTTGAACAAAGTTCTCTCTTTTGTAAAATAGAGTAATGATAATATCAGAGTTGCTGTAAGAATTGAATGAGGTAATATATTTAAAGTGTTTAGAAGAGTAGCAAATATACAGAAATTACTGGGTGACAAAGAAGTTGAAGGTGATTGTATACATGGTGTTGAATAAGGACTAGAGACTTGCAGCTATTAAGAGATGCAGTATTAAAACAATATTTATCTAATTTTGGATTCAGAAGTCTTCACAATTTTAAAAATTCACAAATAAATTTTTATATGACATGTGGCTTTGTTTGCTTCAAAAAGAATTATAAGAAGCACAGGGATTACTGTTTTTAAAGAACACACCCAATAAAATTGTGATACATTTCCATATTCAAATTAGAGCACAACAAGTGATACTGTAGATTTGTTCATTCATCAAAGACAAATGCCCATTATAGTTGTAATCCACAGCATTTGGCTTCTTTTATAAATGATCTGTATTACCTTCTTTTCATGGCTATTGGATATGCTATCACATAGCATATCAACACAGCATAGCACAAGTGTCTGAGGTGACAATGGCAAAGTGGTTAACTTGAATTCCTAAAACTCAATAAAATATAATGAAGCAGAGTATGACTGGGTTATTTCTAAACTCTTTGGGCCCCAAATTGTTTGCATAAATGTTCGGGTTTTGTGTGCATGTGTATGTTTTTATGGGAGGGCCCACAATTTTGATTAGATTTTCAAAAGGATGAAGCACTGAACCAAACTTAATTATTTTTAATAGATATTGAACAGAGATTACAACCAAATGTATTCATAGTAAGGTTAATAAATCAATAGAAACATGAAATCAGGAACATAAGAGACTAATCCAAAGCTATGATACCCATAAGGAGCCCATAGTTCTGTTAAACCAATAGACATATAATGCGACATAGTACTCAGTATGTAGAATATCATACTGTTATGTTTCTGGATAGATACATCCTAGCTGAAAAGCACAACCCAAGACTTTTGGCACATGTGATGTGAAATCTGGGGAGATAATACAGACCCAGGCAACTTTGAGGGATGGTCTAGACAACTGATGGATGACTCCGTGCATATAGCACCCCACAAATGGCTGTGTTGCACATAAAGGCAAAGTTCTGCTAAAATTTGATGTTTGTTTCTTCTTGCCTAAATGTTTAGGTAACCTACAGCATCGATGGCTGTATTAGGAACTTTCATATGGAAGAGGCTCCTGTTGATCTTGAACAGCCAACCTCCAGCTTCAATGTCGGAATATGTTTTGAGAATGCCCAGAAGGGAACCTATTTTGATGGAACAGGCTTTGCCAAAACTAGTAAGGTTCTTCTATTCTCTTCCTGTTGAATATTACCCATATATAAATGCTAACGTATATTTACCAAAAAATGGAAGGCCCTAAGTTGGCAAACTAGTACTCTTTATTTAAACTAGAAATGAGCTTATAGAAGTAATTAAAAATATTTGTTAAAAATTCATGTATCTGATTCTGATAAGAACTAATAGGAAAAGTAAAAAACCTATTTGGAGAGTCTATTCCATCTCCTTCACTAGAGATTAACAACAGTAAAATATATATAATTCTGCAAGAAGGCTCATAGGTTTATACTGTATAGTTATTCTACTTTCCTCTTTTCCCTGTCCATCTTTCTGGAAGTGAGGTACCATATTTCTTTCTTCTTCTTACTAGGCTCCCTTGTATGATACATATACACATGTACACACTGCACAGACACACTGGTGCCCATTTCTTGTTAGTAGTAATGAAGAATGGCAATTTTCCTTGGCTTTCTTTAAACATTCTCTCTTATCTCATTTCCACTGTGGGTCTGGATCACCGATCATGGACATAAAGTTTGGAAAGAAAAATAGGAGCTGACCACTATTTAACAAAGACAAAAACAAAAGAGCAAGCCTAAGGCTGTAACTCAGTGGTAGAGTGCTTTTCTAGCTTTTGAGAGGCTCTGGGTTCAATACTCAGTATTTGAAAACAAAAACAAATCTGACATTAGTGTACTTTAAGATAGAATATTTCTTATTATGATTTTCATAGCCATTTATATTTGTTCACTGGGAAAAATTAATGCACACATAATATGTGAAAGTTATTAGGGAAAACAAAAGTAAATAAGATGTATTTTTTTCCTTTAAGAAAATATTACCAGTAGGTAAGACTTGACTTGCTCAGAAGTCACAAGAAGATGAGTAAAAGTGATAAAAACTATAAAAGGCATATAAGTAAAGCTATCTAGATATTTAGAAGAAAGATTAATTTTGGTTGGAGAAATCAGGAAAGATTTCAGGGAGGAATTGATATTTGAGCAAAGAATTAGAAGATGAATTGAATTACTCCCATGCCAGGCACAGTGTCACACACCTATAATCTCAGCCACTTGAGAGGCAAGAGGATTGCAAATTTGAGATCAGAGATATCCTGCATAACTAAGCAAGACCCTATCTCAAGATTTAAAAAATGGGTTGTGGCTGCAGCTCCATGGTAGAGCATTTGCAAAGCCTGTGTGAGAGACTCTGAGTTCAGCTCCCGGGTACCCAAAAAAAAAAAAAAAAAAAAAAACTCCCATGCAAATTTGGGGGGGCGGATTACAAGATTAATTCCAACAAAATATACGTGGGAAACCTCACCTATGCAGAAGCAGAAACCAGAAAAACACAGACTGTGTTAAATATTGAAACATTGGAGGTTATATTGAACCCCATAGTTCATGTGCTGTGAAACTTCAAAGACCTCCCCAAGATTTATGCAAATTCACAGATGATTCACATTCACGTAGTCAAATTTGATGCCAACTTTCAACTTCAGCTTCTGCAGCTAAATGGATTGACTTGCCATCCTGCCTGGCTTTTTTGATTCTGGATCAAACTGAGCCAGACAACTAACCACTTTCCCAGTTTCCCGCAGCTCTTGCCATCCACTCAACACACAGAGTAATACAATTTACATAGGACTTGGGTGGTCAGAGTGGAAGATTACTTCACTGGAAAACATACAACTTCAATTTAACCTTTGACATCTTTGTGCTTAAAAGCTTTCCAGCCACCCAATCACTGCAGTTTTTATTGGCCTCCAAACTTGCTCTGTCCTCAGCTGAACTGCATATGTCATTCCCCTCTTCTCTTTACTTTTCCCTTTCTGTTTTATTTTCAGAACAATTCAGCTTCTTTTACCCATTACTTTTAAAATCTTTAAATCCACTTTTTCCCATCCAAACCCACCAAGGTTCTCAGTACAACAAAGTCTTTCATATAACAGTCACTGTCCTTCACTAGGGACAGTTGTGGTTACACATGGCATTTATTTCTTGCCTAATAAGTAGATGACATAGAGAAAATTTTCCATGAGTTCTTTCCTAACATTCCAGTTCATGTGGTCTAGACTGATCATAACAAACCACTTGATACTAAAAGAGATATCTTAAGTACTTATTAAAAGATTAAATCAGTGAATCAAATATGGAAAATTACAAAGAAAAGAACTAGAGTGAACTAGAGTTCACTATTTAACAAAGACAAAAACAAAAGAGCAAGCCTAAGGCTGTAACTCAGTGGTAGAGTGCTTTTCTAGCTTTTGAGAGGCTCTGGGTTCAATACTCAGTATTTGAAAACAAAAACAAATCTGACATTAGTGTACTTTAAGATAGAATATTCCTTATTATGGTTTTCATAGCCATTTATATTTGTTCACTAGGAAAAATTAATGCACACATAATATGTGAAAGTTATTAGGGAAAACAAAAGTAAATAAGATGTATTTTTTACATGTATTTTTTACATGTAAATAAGATGTATTTTAATAGTGGGTGAACCAGAGAAATCCATTTATCCTCCAGAATCTTCCCATCAAAATTATATTCACAATTTCTCTCTTTACTAATAAAATATTTAGAAATTTTGGACCCTTTCAGATCCTTGTGGTACCATTTAGCATCCTAAATAATAAAATTTCACTGAATAATCATTGAAGTGCTTTACTTCAGACTTCTAAAATAATTACATCTGGTTTTAAGGTTCTTTGAGTCAATCTCTGTGTGCATTCATTCATTCATTTGTTCAATGAATACATTAAATTTCCACTAAGTGCCATAAACTTTGTAAGTTCAGGAATAAAATGCTGAGCGATATGTACAATTTCCCCACCTTTGTACAATTTATATTCTAGAAGAGAAGGGAGCCAACTAAATAAGCAATAGCTATAAAGTATGTTACAGACACAATTTTGAAAAGTACAGGCCATATGGGTGTCTGGAACTCATAACCCTTGTTATAATTGAGTGAACTGAAATTTATCAAACTGTTGCATCGTCCAAAGTTAACAATCTCTACACTCTAATCCACATTTTAAAACATCGTCATTTTACAGTTGGTGGATTCAAAGTGGGATTGGACCTTCATGTAGAGTTTGAATTCCGTACCACTAGAACAACTGGAGTCCTCCTGGGAATCAGCAGTCAGAAAATGGATGGGATGGGTATAGAAATGATTGATGAGAAGGTGAGTAGGAACAGCTCAGATATTTCTGGTACCTTCATGACATTGTTTATTTGCAGAGAACACTGTTTTGAGGTCTGGCTATTTTTCTTATTTGGGAGAGAGCAAGATTATATCTTTTCTTTCTTCTAGATTATCACAATTAATGTACAGTTTTAGTATAGGTATTCTGTGGATGAGTATAAACTTTAAATGTGTTCATCTTACAGCAAGGCAATTGCATTGACCAATAGTGGACCAAATTGTTTTGATCTCAAGCTTTTACCGTTTTGATATTCTCTTTATGAACTCACAGTCCATAAAACTACAGATTCCAGTGGGGAGAAAAAGAAAAGGGTTGGATTATCTGAAATCATTTTACCTCTTATAACAGGGTATGCACCTCTCAGAAGTCAGCATGGCCAACTAATACATCTGTTTCTCAATTTTTATTTAAAAGCATCCAGATACCACTTCAAAAAATAGCAAATTTATTAAAGTTTTGTCAGTTTGCTTACAGTGGATAATCTAATTCTAAACACCTCCTTAGCCTCTGCTTTCCTGTACCCAGCAACCTGCAGTGAGATGTCCTGTTTATGTATACTGTGAGCTGTTTGCTGTTGTTGTTAGGTGCCCTCAAGTCAAGTCCAACTCATAGCAACCCTACATACAACAGAACGAAACACTCCCTGACACTGTGCCATGCCCAGCACTATTGACAGTTGTTGTTGTTGTTGTTAGGTGCTGTCGAGTCGGTATCCGACTCACAGCGACCCTCTGTACAACAGGAAACACTATTGTCAGTGCTTCTCTGCTGTTCATAGGGTTTTCAATGGCAGATTGATTTTTGGGAGGGGGTTGTCAGGTCCTTCTCCCAAGCCTACAGCTTCTGGTGTTCCCAGGTGGTCTCCCATCCAGGTACTAACCAGGCCCGATCCTGCTTAGCTTTCGAGATCTGACGGGATCAGATGTCACAGGGCTACGGCTGCAGGCCTATTGACAGTACTCCTCTGCTATTTATAGGGTTTATCAGTGGTGGATTGTTTCAAGAGTGGATTACCAGGTCCTTCTCCCTAGCCTGCAGCACCTGGTATTCCCAGGTGGTCTCCCATTCAAGGACTAACCAGGGTGACCTTGCTGAGCTTCCGAGATCAGGCAGGATCAGAAGCCAGAGTGCTATGGCTGCAGACTCAATCAGTACTGTAGGGAGCAGATAAAATGAGGAGGCAAAGCAAGAAATTTCACAAGTTTCCTATTTTGCTATGAAATAGGAATTGCACTTCAACTCTATTCACCCTTAGGGTGCTGTTGACCCCTAAGAAGAAAAACTGTGTAGTGATCTGAATCTCACTTTCCTTGCCTCCTTTTTTCCCATCAGTCTTCAAACCATCCCAAAGGCAACATGTTGTTTTCTTACATGCCGACAAATCGAGTCCAATTCATAGCAACCCTAGGTACAATAGAATTAAACACTCCCTAACACTGCCATGCCTGACACTATTGTCAGGGTTTGTCTGCTATTCATAGGGTTTTCCATGACAGGTTTTCCCTCAGGAGAGGGTTGCTGGGTCCTTCCCCCAAGTCTACAGTACCCAATATTCCCAAGCGTTATCCCATCTAAGCCTGACCCTGCTTACCTTATAAAATCTGAGGACATCAGAAGCCAGGGTGGTATGACTGTAGATAAAGGCAATGTAGGAAGGAGAGAGAAGAGGACAGAGAGAGAGAGAGTGGAGAGAGAGAGAGAGAGAGAGAGAGAGAGAGAGAGAGGGAGAGGGAGAGAGGGGAGAGAGGAGAGAGGAGAGAGGAGAGAGGAGAGAGAAAGGAAAGGAAGGAAAGAAGGAAAAAAGACCCAGGAATTATATACAAAAAAAGTAAAGAAATAATAATGGTATTTTTCTCAAATTTTCAAAACACATTTACTAAACCTTTTTCAAGTAAGCTTCATTTCATCACATACTTACAACAATTGTTACTGTCAGTGTGTCACTTTATCATGAGTTCTCACCAAGCTCCTTTTACATGCAAAATCCTATTATTACACACTCTACTCAGTATACTTTACTCTTTACTAATATTTACCTCACTGCATATTTTGCAAACTTTTCACCTATTTTTTGCACTATTAATCATTTTTTAAAACCCTATTTTTTTCTTTTACCTTGTCAAATGTGTTCCCAAATTGACTGTTTTTAATATTTCCGTGTTTCTTTTCTTCATCAGCTTCAAAAGAATTCTGACATCTCAAATTTCAGAGGCCTTGCCATATTACTAAAAACAGATTTTTCTCATTTAAACAAGAACTTCTAATCTAAGTTTTCCGTTGTTAGGAATTTAACTGGCCTTCTGGCTCAGGTCTTTGGCACCTATGACATGAAACATGCCCAAAAAGGTAATTTATGCAACTCTCTGTCCTGTGTATAAAATGGAGACCATGACGGGAAATATATTATAGAAACATCAAAAGTTTAACCTAAAAACAATACTTTAAAGTCAATTTGTAAATCAAATCAATGAATCACTTTAAACAACATTTATTTAAAAAGTTTTATAAGGCTTACCAAGAACTCTGACACTCTAAAAAGTTGTATGGCAGAATTTTTCTGTGTATACTAGTCCTTTTCTGTTGTTGCTTGATCTCAACTTTTTTTCTGAAAGCAGAAACAGCTTCACACACCTTGTCTATTAGTATCAACAATGACCAAAAGCAAAGAACATGATTTATGACTCTGTGATTAGTTGTATATTTTAATTTCCGTCAAGTTTGTAATTTTTAAAAAATATGTCCTAAGTGTGTTCACTTCACATGATTCCAGCAGATGTCTTTCATAGAGACTTGATCATTTTTACTGTGTGAAATATCATGGTACCCCTCTACTGAAACCATCTGTGACTGTTCCATTTGCTACTTTCTAGCTTATGTTTCATGTGGACAATGGTGCCGGCCGATTCACTGCTATCTATGATGCTGGGGTCCCAGGGCATTTGTGTGACGGGCATTGGCATAAAATTACTGCCAACAAAATCAAACACCGCATTGAGCTCACAGTAGATGGGAACCAGGTGGAAGCCCAGAGCCCAAACCCAGCATCCACATCAGCTGATACCAATGACCCTGTTTTTGTTGGCGGTTTCCCAGGTGAGTGTTGACTACTCCAGCAAGAATTTCTTTGCTCTTTGTGGTTTTGAAATGTTTATATTTATATAAACATGTCTAAGAATGTGTGCCTAAGGGTACTTGCTTCCTGGTTTTAGACTTTCCTCCCATAAATAACACTTTGCCTAATATTTCTAGTCTGTAAAATGAGAAAACTACTTATATAAACCACATGGGACTGAACTTTTCATGATAGCCCTCAAAGTTTCGTTCATAGGCAAGTGAATGAAGGCTAGAGGAAATGAATTTGGTTTATAAAAGATATGGGGCATTTAACAGCAATAGAGGCCAGAAATGGTATTTTTCTCTAATTTTTAAAAATTAATGTACCAGAGGAAACAAAATGTTGTGGAACTTATTTCCTCAAATTCTGGAAATCATTGGGTTAAATGTAGCTAATTTCTTCCATAGGTTATTATAGTGTTTATATTTATATTACAAAGAAACTCAAGCAATAAATCTGTATTTCAAAATTCTTCTGCAGCTCATTAAAAATGGCATGTGAACAGCAGAGTTACCTGAAGTGCCCATAAACAAGAGTGGCTAACTTGATGAGAAATAAGCCCAGTGCTTCTTAACAAGTACTATAGTAACACAGACTCGTAGATGACTCTATCATCATTTTGGCAAGAAAAACTTTCATCCCCATTTATATAAAGCTCCTCTGCTAAACAAAATAAGCACAAGGTGCAGTATTCACCAGTAGTTGACAGAGCAAAAGACATAGAAGTAATGAGGGCTTTTGAGAGTTCCTGTTTCCAGAGATGCTTCTGGGTTTTAAAAAGAACTATTTCTCCTTTGCTCATGATACACCCTCTGTTATTATGAAGGAGGCAGAATACTTTTCACAATCAATGAAATGAGATCCTTGTTAGCACCTAGTAGGCTTGTTGTCAGATGGCCCTCCTTAATAAAAGGAATAAAATTTCATGTGAACTTCCAGCCAACCTAATGTTCTGGAATTTATTTTTGCAGTATAAGAAAGTGATAAAGTTACCTTTAAAAATCCATGTCCTAATTGAATATTTGAAGTATTTGATCAATTTCTTTGTTTAATTAAGTACAATTTTATAGCTTTAAGTTGCAACTTAAACTGTAAATGAACTGTAAATCTGTTCATGCTAAGCCAAATTATTTGATGCCTTAGAATGAATAATTCTAGATGTTTCCATATTTCATAATATATAACTATAAAAAGTTGATTGTTATAATAAAAAGTTGATAGTTCTCCACAAATCTGTTAGCAAAACTATGAACAAAACCATTAACTTTATGTAAGATGATATGCCAATTTAATCTCAAGCTAACAGTTGACTTTGAAATATGCTTTTAACACTTAATGCAGCAGCATTTCAAAACTGAGCCCTTGGGGGTAGGGGTGTAGCTTAGTGATAGAGCACTTGCCTAACATGTGTGCACATGGCCTGGGTTAGATCATCTGCACTGGTGGGGGAAAAAAATGATCCCTCTTGCTTTGTCTTTTCAGCTGGCCTCAATCAGTTTGGCCTGACCACCAACATTAGTTTCCGAGGTTGTATCCGATCCCTGAGACTCACCAAAGGAACTGGCAAGCCACTGGAGATTAATTTTGTCAAGGCCCTAGAACTGAGAGGTGTTCAACCTGTATCATGCCCAGCCAAGTAATAAAAATGTTTAATCCCAAGAAGGGTCTATCAAAACAAGTATATCAAACAAATCAAACATATTTACCTATATATACATATATATTAATAAAACTAATTTGTGCACATATATGAAATTCTTTCTGTATTCAAATGGTGCTAATTCTGACCCTAGATTGAATTTAACTCAAGTTGTCTCTCAAGCTTATGAATATTAAACCAATTGTTACATTCTAAATAATTGTTTCATGTGATTTTTAAAGATAAAAGATCATAAATTGTTAAATTTTCAGAATCATCTCAAGAAAAAGAGCTCAGATATAATTTGTGAAGGCATCACTTTTTTAAATTCACTTCTATTCTTTTGTTATCCTTTCCCATGTATGTTGTCTTTGGGTTTCTGTCCAAGCCACTGAAAACAAGTGGATTTTGCATGAGTGATTGGGAGGAAATCAGCTTCCTTACTGCCTATGTTTGTAAAAGCATTAGCAAATCATTTCTCTGATCCAAGTTCATTATTAGAGAGTTTAACTAGCCATATGAGTGAATACCTTTTTGTGCTGGAGGTTGATAGTATAGATCAGATTCAGGCCAGAGAGCTTAATTGCTTGATTTTCTTGTTTGATAATGATTTGTAGGCTTTGTGGAGATACCAGAACCAAGCTGCAGAATGACAATTAAGCACACATTTCATGCTACAGTATTGAGACTGTGGGCTCTTTAGGTTTATGGGAAACGTCACCAACTACACACAAATCCTTTTTTACTTACCGGGAGACAATCCACCAGAAGCTTCAAAGGCAAGCTTCATTGAGTCTTTCTGAATTGCAATTGACCTAACAAATTCATTTCCTAAAAAATTTCTGTGTTTTGTTCCCCTTTTCCTTACTGTTCAGTCACCTTTGAAGGGATCTGTGAGAAGACTGGCCTAGATTTTATCCATCAATTTAAGAAGGAAATGTCTCATTTGCCATTTTCAGAAGAAATGGTATAGTTACAGTCTAATAAATCAAAACATTTAAAAGAAAAAGAGACTCCCCTCTTTATGGAAATTTTAATAAAAGGAGAATAATCTTCCCTGACAGTGTTATCCACTGGGGGGAAGGAAGGTGATATTTCTAATCATGGTGATGGTGAACATGCTTTTAGCATTTTACCATTAGCCAGTTGCTCAATATAATTTGTCCACACAATTTCATTCTAAAGCAAGCAATTCTCAACCTTGGCTCAATTTATTTTTTTTTTAGAATATTGCCTAGGAAGTTATAAAAAAAAAAAAAAAAAAAAACCTGGTGCCTGCTGCAGCAATTCTGATTGAATGTAGGACACTGCCTGGACATGAAAATATTTAGAAACCTTCCCAGGCACTTCCAGTGTGTTATTAAGGATGTGAAACACAATTCTAAAGAGGAAAAATTATCATCCACTATGCCTACAGTTCTATAGTCATTTGAGAATCCTACTGTTAGCTTTATCTTGGTCACTCCAACATATATTAAAAAATAATATATTGAATCTAGTTAGTCTTTTAATCAACCTTTAATCAATAAAGTGTTTAAAAACCAGTTTGTTTTAAAAGTGAAATCATTACTTCTGCCCTGAACCTTGACATAACTTTTGGGGCTTATTCTGGATGTTGAATGTTGTTGTTGTTGTTGTGTGCTGTCGAGTTGGTATCCGACTTATAGCGACCCTCATAGGGTTTTCAATGGCTGACTGTTTCGGGATTGCCTTGGGAGTGGATTGCCAGGCCCTTCTCCCATTTTTGCAGTACTGGGAACTCGAGACCTCAGAGACTGCAGCGCAGCGCTCTACCAACTGAGCTAAATCCCAGCCCCCGGATGTTGAATAGGATAAGAATAAAAGATACTAGATTCCTTAAATTAAAAGCTAATGGCTTTCTTTCTTGAGCCCTGAACTGAGAGATACATAAATTTGAAAGCAAAGGTACTTCATTGACATTCCTTTCAGAGTCAAGTCCTGTTGAAATCGATTTGTTGATAAGTGCCTTCAAATGGGAGCATTGGAAGTGGCCTTTGAGATCAATGAATACAGTGACTCTCTACAACAGCTGGACTTTTAAAATAACTTTGGTGCTTAAAAACAAACAAGGAACAAAACCACTCTATATCTGGGTGTCACCCTAGACCAATTAGACTGTAATCTCTAGATACAGCCCTGACATTGACATTTTCTCATGGTCTCCAGTTGATTTTAATGTACGACTAAGACTGAAAACCCCAGCACTCTGCTACCTATAAATTTTATGAGGAAGGACTAAAGAGAACACAGGAAGATTTGAGAGTGTGCCCACCTTAGTAGAATTTTCCAATGTGGTCTCTAGATAATGGCCTGAACCCCAGGAGTATTCACTCATTCGGGTCTTAGCTAAATTTGTCCCACAAAAAATCCATACTCCAGCCACACATGGGGCACATACCTGTAATCTCGGCTCTTGAGAGGCTGAGGCAGGAAGATTTCGAGTTTGAGGCCAACCTGGGCTACCTAGCAAGAGTCTGTCTCATTCATTATTTATTTATTTATTTATTTATTTCAGAAGACTATGATGGGGAAATTTTTCTCTAGCATATTTAAATTAATTTCCTACCTCAAAAATCAAATTAATTTTTGCCTCAAAACAAGCTAAAATGTTTTCTTCACCCAACACTTATCTTCTTAATAATTTCCTCACCTTCTGCCACCCACAGCAATCATTAAGAAAGCAGAATACTTTTCATTTACTTTCCAAACACCCACTCCTAATAGTTTATCAGCCCTTTTCTTTAAAAGGTGCTTGGCACTTTAGAAGAAAAACATTTGTGAGGGGACTTTTATTGCAGTTACCATGGTGAACACCACTGACAAAGGAAAATAAAGAAAAATGCAACCCCCATTACCAGAACACTGACAGACACTTTAAGCTTCAATTAGCAGTTTTAAAAATCATAACTATCTTCTCCTAGTTTGATTTAGCCTATTATCCCTAACCACAAAACCCTTCTAGAATTTCTCCTTAACAAAAGAAAAGACTACTTTAACAAATTGAAATATCTTGCTATTATGTTAGTTATTTACTGAATTAGTTTGTGTGTAGCATTGGTTAATATGATTAACATGAACATACAACAAAATTGTGAATTTTTGTTAAGTTTAGCCTTTTTTACTATAACTTGCAAATAATATGACCTCCTGTTGATGCAATTTTCATGTCTCATTCTAAAATGTCTTTTAATCTCTTTTTAGTCAAGAGAGAGTTAAAGAAATGTAGTTTACTCGTTTGCTTTACTAAAGTTAATATACACCTCAGTCTCTAAGGGCACATTAAGGGAAATACTTCACCAGCCTCGACCCTGCTTCCAACGTTATTTTGGAAATAATTTCCAACGTTATTGTGGAGTCTTGATATCCAGGGTGGTGGCTCACAGTCACTTTTCAGCATTTGTGCCAATTACCAAAGTAAGCATGACATTTGTACCCATTACTCATATGAGAATGTTATGGGCTGAACTGTGTCCCCACAAAATTCATGTGATGAAATCCTGATTTCCAGAACTTCAGAACATGGCTGTATTTGGAAACAGGACCTTCAAAGGGATAATTAAGATAAAGTAGGCCTTTGTCCAATATGACAAGTGTCCTTCTGAAAAAAGATCAGGATACAGGCACAGAGAGAAAACCATGTAAAAACAGAAACGTTGGCCACCTATAAGCCAAGGACAGAAGCCTCCAGAAGAAACAACTGTCCTGACACTTTGATCTCTGACTTACAGCATCTAGAATTGCGAGAAAATAATTTTCTGTTCTTTCCCCAGCCTGATACTTTGTTATAGTGCTCCTACAAAACTAATGCAGAGTATCTTTCACTACAGTAAAAAACAACCACAAAAGCAGATTCACCAAAGGGTGATATGGTAGCATGTGTACTAGAGAAATGAATGACTATTATCACTTATGTAATGATTAGAAAATGTTTGAGAATTTTAAAGAAAGGAACATTCACAATATGTTTAAATGGAGGAAGTTCTTTTATATGTTCTTGGGGATATTAGAAATAGCTACATAGAATTGTAAATGAAATAAATAATGTTGTACTCAATAATACCATTTCTTGAACTTTTTGGTAGGATGGATTGTCTTGAGAGCTGATTCGAATATTCAGGTTTGAGGTAGTCCTCATTCACTCTTGAATAAATTAAGACCCTTCTCTATTTGGAAGTTGTCTCCCTGGAGCTTAACCTTCTGCAAGGACACACCAAGTAATGTAAGAAGTGGTAGACAGAGAGGTGGTGAGAAGTTACCTACTGATGTGTTTTGAAGGTAGATTGGTGTTTCCTAAAGAATTACCTATGGAGTATGAGAAAATAAGGTACCCATAATTTCCGATTGTCTAAAAGTATAAGGGGTTAGGAGCGTAGGTAGAAAAGGCTTTGTGGAAAAGAAAACTCAGACATTAGTTTTAGACTTGTTGAATTTGTACTATCAGACATTTAAGGACATTGTTGTAGGCAGTTTTGGATATATGAATTTGAAGTTCAGGAAAGATATGAAATTTAGATATAAATATGAGAGTCAACAGAATATTGACATTAATACCAGGCTTGGTGGCACATGCCTGTAATCCCAGCGGCTTGGAAGGTGGAGGCAGGAGGATCGCAAGTTCGAGACCAGAGGCAATCTGCGTAATTTAGCGAGACCCTGTCTCAAAAAGTAAAAAAATGGGCTGGGGGTGCAGCTCAATGATCCAGCACTTGCAGAACATGCAAGCGTGAGGCCTTGGGTTCAACCCTCAATATCACAAAAAAAAAGAAGAGAGAGAGAATATTGATGTTATTTATATTGCGAGGCTGAGATCCCTAAGGGAGTGATTGTAGAGAGAGGACTCTGGACATACTCCAACATTAAGAGCATTAAGAATATAAGTATCAGAAAATAATTCAGAACCTGAAAATACACACAAGAAATTTCTGAATGTTCTTTGAATGTAGTATAGGGCTTGGCTTTCTATTGACTGGAATATTTTACAACTCCATAGGACCAAGGGTTAACTTGTAGATTTTTGCCTAGTAGAGATGCAAATAAGTTCTTCCTAGTGATCCAGATAACATTGAAGGTAACAGTCTGTAGCTGAGAAATTTTATCCTAATATTTCTTTATGAAATCAAATAAGTGTACATATGGCTTCTCAAATTCTTTTAAAGCTGTTTTAACATCTTATTGTTCTGCTCATTAGTTTATGAGTTAAATAAAATCTTTGACATATGTTCACATTATATGTGCCTGAGACTCATAAATTTTTAATCTTTGAAAGCTATACTTCAGCCAGTATGGTGCATAGCCTGTGCATCTTAGCAAGACCCTCTCTCAAAACAAAGATATGTATATGGCTCAGGGCAGAGATGAGCAGTAGCACACTTCCATACCATGTGCAAGATGCTGAGTTCAACACTCCAGTATTGAAAAAAAAAAAAAAACTATACTAGAAGAGAAAAGAAAAAAGAATAACCTAATGAAAAGGAATCCCTTGTTTAATTCAAAACTAAACATCAGTTCACACAATTTATTTATTTATGATTAAATTTTCTCAACCCCCTTAACCCTATGTTTCCATTGTTGTATTTCTTGTGAAGTCAATATTACTTTAGAAAGTTACTTTAATGTTTTAACCAAAAGCTTAATAATTTTGGCATTTTATTTCACTTTTTATTGACATTTACTCTTTCCTAATTTGGCTTCAGCTTTTACATACATACACACACACAGAGATCCATTCTTATCTGTTTCATGTTAGAGCCAGAAAGTGTATTGCCTTTTATATTTTATATTTCTTTACAGTAGTACAATCCAAAATCTTGACAAACTCTTTGATGACACACAATGATAAGATCATGGGTAGAATTTTAAAATTACTTTATAACTTTTTAACTACATAATAGAAAAAGGTGATTTTGAGTAAAAAATTAGATAAGCATATTACTTAAAATCATTTTATGTAATTCATTTATGTTATATTTTCTAGAAAGTCCATGATCTTGTATAACTGAAATAAAATTGTTAAAATCACAAAAGAAATAACTGAACAGATTTGTTTCAAATTTGGAGGGCAGGTTTTGAATTGACTGACTTAAAATTCAGTATTCTGTGCAGCATTGACAGGTTTCATCTGGGGTGTCATGATGGCACCTCAAGGAGATGGGCAATCATCCCTGAAACAGAAGTATTAGCATTATAGACTATTGACTGCTTATGGAGAAAGATATTCAATACGTACTAAGACATAGTGAAGAGAAAAAAAAAAAAAAACACGACTGACTGTGAGCTCCAAATCCAAACTCTCTAAGTAGATCCTGCAAATCATAGGTGCTGATGTGTAACTGCATTGGAAATTCTACAGAGCATGTTGCAGGGTTAGAACCATCAAGAATTTATTTACATAGATAAATGATGGTTCATAAGTCTTTCAAAACATGTAGCATAGGCCAGGCAACTTCTTTCTACATAAAAAGATGGAGATAGAGAAAAGGAGAGAGGGAGGAAAAGAGAGAGAGGCAGAATAAAAGAAATTTAGACCATTCTCATTTTAAAGGTGTTGTCCACTTTAAATATGTAAGTAAAAGCAAATTTATTGATGCATTCCTATTGCTTTGCCATAATATAACAAATGTACATTAATTATCTTGATTGAAATTTTAATAATATATTATAAAATAAAAAATAAACTAAAATTTACTTCATGATCCTGTTTGCAATTCTTATATATATATTAAAATATCAATTGATTTATTTTGATACTTTTTATTGTTTTTGTTGTTTGTTTCTCTATGACATCTAAAACAGGACCTATATTACTGCATATGGGCATTTCTCAAAAATATCACATTTGCTGTGAATAGTCCCAACAAATTGTTCCAATGCATAAAAACCAGACATAATTTAAAATTGTATTTCCTCTTACAAATTGTTTTTTATGTATTTGAGGTAATATGATGCACTATATACATATTATCAGATGAATGTAAATTATGGATCTCATGAGGCAAATGAGAGAAATTATTCATAATACCCAAATAAGGTGTCCAGCATCTCAGGTAGTAAACAGTCACTGAATTATTGTATTTTTATCTGGTTTTTATTAGTTGGCATACATGAACACTCAATGTGCTCCAGTGGCCTCTCAACTGTAAGTAATTAAAAGGAAAATTTTAATAAATCTCTTATTTTGTATAATACTTTTTAAAAGGGAAATAGAAATAGTTGACATTTTTGCCTTATAAAGACAAGAAGTCCTTTGAATATAATCATAAAACCTTGGGGTATATAATCACTAGGGAAAAAGTATGGCTTTAACAATAATTTTCAAACTGCATTGTTGAGACATGTCAGTGGGTCATAACATAAAATTACAGGATTGGAAAAGAAAAATTTGTATAATAAAGTAGAAAGAAGGGACTAGAACAGAATAACAACAACAAAGTTCATTGTACAGGGTGAGGACTGTGTTCATGAAATTAATTTTACATATGCGTGTCTGTGTACATGCTGGATCATTTCTGTGGATCACAATTTTAAAAGGTGGAAGTAGAGTGATCAAGAATAATGGTATAAACTGGGCGCAGTGGCGCATGCCTGTAATCCCAGTGGCTGGGGAGGCGGAGGCAGGAGGATCACAAGTTGGAGACCAGAGGTGGCCTGCATAACTTAGCAAGACCCTGTCTCAAAAAAAAAAAAAAAACACTAATGGTATGAGAAAATGAAATACAGAAAAAAATAAAGGGAACAATGAGGCAATTATTTCATTTTTATTAGAATAATAAAATGGAATAATAGAATAATTTGTTATTAGAATAACAGATTTATAAAATCTATGCAATAACCCAAATAAGATGGGTTTACCAATGTTATGTGTACCCTTAAGCTGAATTCCTAAACTATACTAAAAATGGTACATTGAAGCGTGGCTTAATCAATAGCTCCCCAATTGTGATTGTTCTGACTCTACCAGACACCAAAGGTTTCCCCTGTGTGCAGAAGCTCATCTCTGAGAAGAAAATATGTGGTAACAATACAGAAGAGTCTTGTGAGAGCAAAGTTCTTGAGGGAATAATTGGGCAGAAATCCAACAGGAACTGGAAACATCCAGATCTAGCACAATAATATTCAAAGTTCTTTTTCTGAACTAAAACAGTGCTAAAATCTCATTTCCTTAGCAGACTTAAATAAAAAGAAAAAAAGAAAAAAGGAATATAAAATGCAAAAAATAATTTGTTCAAATCAATTCAACACTTATGCAACAATTTTTAATAGCTCATACATAACATTTTTGGAGAAAGTAATAAGCTCTATTTTGTTTATTGAAAAGTCATATCTAAGGTAAATTTTAAAAAGTATATTCATCATATTTATTGAATTCTGGAAGACACCTGCCCCACGTCTATCCCCTTTACTCCTGGGAGGAAGTCGCTATTTTTCCTTTGAAGACATTCCTCCAATTATCCCTGCTCCAGAAATAGGTGCTAATAATTCAACAAGTGAATCTTATCCCATCCTCCTGCCTACAATGCCTCGGATCATAAGTAGTCAATCAAAACCAATGAGTTTCCAGTGAGGCCTATTTGAAGCAGTACCCTTCTCTCCTGAGCTGATGCATAACATGCAAAAGAATGTTACATCTCCTAAGTGGGAAGAGCCTAAGCCTACCAAAGAAGCAAAGGATGAATGAAGATGAAGAGGACATTTTAAAAAGCAGAGTGGAGAAACCATATCTTTGGGCAAAACCTCATCTGAAGCCTGTCATAACGCTGGTCTTTTCAACTACATGCACCAGCTCTTTTGTCTTTAAGGCTAATAGTGGATTTTCCTCTTGCTTGCCACATGAACTATCAGCTAGGTACTGTATGCACAATTTCCTAGCTAATCCTCAGGACAGTCCTTCCTAACAACACAACATCCCTTTTTAGATATGATAAAACAGAGGCTTAAGCCAGTTGTTTTGCCCAAAGTCACTAAGCCAAGATGTCCTGGGTCCGTGAATCCTAACTTTAAAACATTCTCATTAGATTCATTACTCTCCAAAAGTAAAACCCCAGATTTTTTTCATAGACTTCAAATATGTTTTAAAGATGGAGCTTGCAGAATTAGTTAATTGGTGATTGTTTACCCAGTCCCATTCTCATCGAGAAGAGAGATAAAAGCCATCCTTTCTTTCCACAGAAATTTACTTAAATTCTAAAATATACAGGTAATGTTGAGGTAAGATGTATACAATCTTATCCACAGTGTTTTAGTTTGTAAGTAAAACATTCAAACCAGCTGTATTATGTGGTGTGTTGCTGTGGCAGAGAAACCTACCTAAGCAAACTCATGGGAGGAAATATTTATTGGAGACTCAGAGTTTGAGGAGCACAGTTCATAATGGCGGTGGGGCAGGTATAGCTGCAGCAGGGCTGGTGGAACATCAGAAGCAGAGAGCAAAGAGTGATTGGAACCACAGGTCCAAGTAAAAACCTCCAAAGACCTGCTCACAGGGACTCGCTTTTCCTAAGCTAGAATCCTACCTCCCAAGTTCTGTACCCTCCACACACAGTGCCACCACTTAAGGACCAGACATTCACACACATAACCTTTTGGGGGCACTTATATCCAAACCAAAGAAACACAAGCATGTTTATTATCAGACATGGGGGATTTTCATGGAACTTGGGCAAAGAACAGAAGCCTGAGTTCATAAGGATATACAATCAAGGACTTAAAACTGTAGGGTTCTGTAGCAGCTATTCTGCCTCCATCTCTGCTTCCTACTGTGTTGTTGCTTCAATCTTCTCTGTCTCCAGATGGGATTGCCCTCCTTTGGCTGATGCAAATAGACAACCTCTGATTATACCAGTTATCTTTCAAGGGGCCTGTGGAGAGGCATCAGCTGCTCTCAATCTAAATTTTAAATTCCCTAAAAAGAAAGCATGATTGACTGGGCATGAGTCAAGTGTTGACCTCTTGTGATCCCATCAGCATCACCATTGAAGGATCAGGGAGTACAAATATGAATGCACGTAACATTCCCCACTGTCCCAGAGGTGGAGGTGATAGGAGAGAAGAGATTGGCTACATGGAAACACAAAGAGGTGTTCAGCTATTCCACAGCAGCAGATGAGGTATATGCTAAATTCAAGGTGTATACAAGTTAAATGGAGGTTTAGGGTCCGTGGTGGGACTTGGTCAGAAGAGATTTGGGAAAGAGAAGGGAAAGTAATCCCAAACAGGAAAACCTGCAGCCTGGGCTCCCACAGAAGTGATCTGGTGAATGAAAGTATCATTTCTTAAATGAAATATGCAATAGCAGAAACAGACTTTTAAAATACTAAACCAACATTTTGAAAGTAGAATTTTTTTGATATCCTCAAAGAAGATGTAAGAATCCTGCAGTGTCTCTTCAAATCCTTCCAAAAAGACAATAATAAATGAATTTCTCAACTGAATACTAGTGTTAAAATGAAAGCTTTATCACCACAACTACAAATAGTCATTGATTAAATGATAAGGAATCTTTAAAGTCTTTCTTCTTTTTCCCCTTGTTTTTCTAAACAACTTCATCTGCCTGATAAATCAATCCAAATTGCTCTGTAATTTAAAGGCCTACTCGTCTACTCAAAATGTGTGGTTTATGAGTTTATTGTAGTCCACATAAGGCAAATATGAAAAAAAATTAATTTTCCAAATGGAAGGCCTATAATTGACTCAATCTAATGTATTTCTGCAAGATTAATAAGGCTACTATTTATCCTCATGGCAGTTAGAGATTCAAAAAATTTCTCAAGAGTGAATAATAATCACAGAGACCTCTTTGCACTTCTTAAACATACTCAAGTGATATATAGTTATTGGATCTACGGTCATCACTATTGAATTAAACTAAACTGTTTTCCCACTAGAATGGAATAGAAATTGCAATCTTAAAAAAAAATTGTAAGACCTATACGACAACCTTTGTTTATGCTTTCTAGATCAAATAATATGATTCTCAGAAGTAACTTTTCAATTAATGCTAAACTGGCTAAACTGAGGTACTAATATTTATAGCTTGATAAATTAAAAATACCACCTGTCTTCTTTCTTTCTTTTTCTTTTTTTTTTTTTTTTTTTAAGACAAGGGCTTGCTTCTTAGCCTAGGCTCAAACTCACATTTATTCTCCTGCCTCAGCCACCCAAGTGCTGGGATTACTAGCATATACCACTATGGCTCTTCTGCCTTTTGCTCTTTCTGTCTGTCTTTTTCTCTGCCTTCCCACTATATCACTATTTCATTTTTTAAAAAATAAAAAAGTATTTAAAAAAACTAATCTTTATGAATGCTAGATTGAGATGAATAGATACTCTTGTTATTAAAAATAAGAAAAGTCTCTCTCATCTTTCATCTAGCATCTACATTTGAGTACCCCTTATGTGAAATGCATTGGCTAGGTGTTGGAGTTATAATGTTGAATGAGATATACAGAATCTCTTGTCTCTTCCTTTACTCTGTGATAAACAGATAAGTAAAGCCATAAATAAAACTTTGTAATAAGGGCCATAACACAACAGAGAGAAGCAGGGCTTGGGATATAGTGCAGTGGTAGAGCTCACCTAGCATGCACCAGGCCCTAGGTTTGTTCTGCAACACAACAAAAAATAAAAAGTAAATAATACTTTTAATAAATAAAAAGTAAATAGATATAGGGGGAACCAATTTTAGAATGGGTGCTCAAGGGAGGATTTTACGGAGCAGGTGACCCTTATGCTGATACCCAAGTGAGAAAAAACCAATTATATGAAAAATATGCACATACTTGGGAGAGGCAGAGTATCTCTCCTGTCAGAAGGCAACCCAAATAAAAGGACTAGGATGTGCAAACTGAGACAAGACAGATGTCTTCTAGGAGTGGGATTCTGATCAATGTGGCCAGAGGACAACAAACCTGTAGAAGGACTGCATAAACTGAATTTGACAGGACTTTAGGGGCACATCATGTAAAGTGTTACAGGCCATGGGGCAGGATTTGGTAGTGGTTTTAGGAGAAACCACTAAAGGTCTTTCAACACAGGAGACAGGATTTGAGGACATAGGAGTAGAAACAGGGAGACCCTGCAAGTAATTCTGGCAAAAAGATAATATTGGCCTGCACTAGGGTATATTATAGAAATAGGAGATACATTAAAGAATATTTTGAATGAGTTGGACTTAGGGTGGATTGTTGCAGAGGAGGTACCTGAAGGAGCAAGCAGGGAGAAAGATCTCAAGCACAACTTGTCCATTTCTGGCCTGAGTGATCATGTAGGGAATGATGCCATTCAGAGAATAAGAGTAAGGAGGGGAGTGGAAGGTAATGACCAGGATGCTTTCGGCTAACTGAAAATCCAGGCCTAATTTACTTTAAATCTCACAGAAATGTTTTACCTATCATAACCAAGATGTAGGAGGGCGGGATCCAGTTGCTGGACTTTAGGGCTGTGACACCGCTTCTCCATAGTCCTTTCAGCTCTGTCCTGTTCTGTATGGGTCTGTCCTCTAGCCAGTAGTTTTAGGCATCAGCACATCCACAGATGAGAATGGCCACCTCAGCCACTGTCCCTTTCCTAAGAGTGAAGAAAAATTTTTCTAGAATATTGTGGGTCTGGACGGCAGAATAGAACCCCCATTACCAACAACATGCAAAACAAACAAGATCTCCTATTTTCTTGTATCAATCAGGATATTTTCCTGAAACTATAGAATCATCTTCACAGTGTGCTGTATCTAGGGTCACTATGAGTCAGACCTGACTTGACAGCACCTAGCAACAACATAGAATCATCTCGCCAAAATAGATAAGGTAGTTGTGAATAATAAAATAAAATCAGGACTTAGGTATTTACCCAAATGTATTGAAAATGTATGCTTATTCAAAAGCATGCAGAGATATATTTAGAAGAGCTTTTTTTTATTTGCCAAAATTAGAAGCAATCAAGATGCCCTTCTGTAGGAAAATGAATAAGCGAATTTGGCACATCCATGCAAGAAAACATTTTTCTGTGATAAATGACCAAGCTATGAAAAGCCATGGCAGAGACATAAATGCATATTTCTAAGTGAAAGAAATCATTCAGAAAAGACTACATATTGCTTGAGTCCAACCATATGAGACTCTGAAAAAGACAAATCTATGGAGATAATAAAAGGATGAGTGAATTTTGGGAGGCAGGGAAGAGGGAAGAGTAGGTAAAACATGGGATCTTTAGGTCTGTAAGACATTCTCTATGAAACTGTAATGGTGGCTTCATGGCATCCTGCATTTGTCAAAGTACACTCTGTGTAATGTAAAGAGTGGGCCCTAATGTAATCTATGTTGTTGTGAGGTGCTATCTAGTCAGTGTCCGTTTCATAGTAACCCTACATACAATGGAGGACACAGTATTGTTAATGCTTCTCTGCTATTTATAGGATGTTCAATGGCTGATTGTTTTTTGGGAGTGGGTTGCCAGATCCTTCTCCCAAGCCTACAATATCTGGTGTTCCCAGGCAGTCTCCCATCCGAGTACTAACCAGGCTCGACCCTGCTTAGCTTCCAAGGTCTGACTGGATCGGACGTCAGTGGTACAGCTGCAGGCAATGTAATCTATGGACTATAGTTAATAATAACTTACCAACATTGGTTCACCAATTTTTACAAATGTACCATCCTAATGAAAGATGTTAATAATAGAGGAAATTGGATGTGGGTGGGAAGGAGTAGGTGGGAGCTTTCTGTAATTTCTGTTCAATTTGTTTGTAAAGCTATAATTACTCTTTTTAAAAAAAAAACTATTGAACCTAGTTAAGTCAGCAAGAAATATAGGATAAACAGAGTTACATAGTTGGCTGTGTGTGTCTATGATGGGTGAGGGAATGAACTAGGTTTTTCAAGTATATTGAATTTGAGATATGAAGCACTGTGTGAGGGTGTCAAGAAGGCAGTTGGATATGTGAATCTGACACTCGAAGGATCCTTCAAGAGATAGGAATTTTAGAGACAAGGGCTCAAGAATCCATGAAAATTAATAAAATGTCCTACGGAAAGTGAGGCCTGCAGCAGTAGCCCTGTGGCATCCGATCCTGTCAGATCTCGGAAGCTAAGCAGGGTTGGGCCTGGTTAGTACCTGGATGGGAGACCGCCTGGGAACACCAGAAGCTGTAGGCTTGGGAGAAGGACCTGGCAACCCCCTCCCAAAAATCAATCTGCCATTGAAAACCCTATGAACAGCAGAGAAGCACTGACAATAGTGTTTCCCCT
>VMDO01013060.1:0-59739 GCA_007922755.1 Pedetes capensis | reverse complement strand
TTATCTGTGTAATGTACAACAAAATGCATATATGGAAATGTCACAATGAAAAGCATGTAAGAATGAATCACATTAATGTGTACATTAAAAATTTCCAATAAAAAAAAGACAAGAGCTTTTGACAAAAGAAAAATTTTCAAACAGCAAGCTTGGTTACCAATAAAAAATGTAAAATAAGACCTAACCAGAATAAAAAGATAAATCTCTCTACCAACTCAAAACCAAATTTCAGAGAAATATTTGTAACTCCAAACCAACTGAATTCCAAAAGAAGTCCGTAAGAAAAGTTTAAGAAAGGATAACAGATTTAAAACTCAAGTTATATTGCTTTTCAGCAGTAGTTTCCTTCTTATTTTACTCAGTCTTTAAAAGAATCAGTGCTTTAAAAAAAATCGGCGCTTAATTTTATCAAAAAATAAATAAAACTCACATTATGGCAGAGGCAGCAGTCTGAAGTGATTTCTGTGAATTAATACCCTCCTAAAAATTCTGGGATTGTTTCAAGAATCAACCTATTAACTGGCTGAAGTCTCAGTAAAGCAGAAATATGTCCTTTGCAAAGATTTTCAATTCATTTCATTCAGAATATGCCTTTTTTGATCTGTCACCTTCCCTCCAGAGTAACAGGCATGATTTTTACCACATCGTTTTTCTTTTTTTAATGTTGCATGTTGTGAAGCATGACAGCTGGAGATGCACAGATCAACTTATATACTTCACGCCTAATTCAACCTTAGCAGACAGATGAAGGAAAGTGTGTATGCATGAGTGGCCTTGGCTATCAGACAAAGACCCAACAGTCATCTCCAGCCCACCCTCTTTCCTCTTCTACAACATTTTCCTGGGCCATTTTCCCCCAGACCTGACGAAAGCATGAAAATAATTCATTTGCTTAAAAAAAACCAGCGTGTGTTATTGGGCAGAGATAAATATACTATAGAGTTATTTGAAGAACAGGTGGTATAGAAAGTAAGTTAACATCTGCAGTCAATCATGCTGAGTTACCTAAAGGAAGGTGTTTTAGATTTAGAAGATGAAACAGTGCAACAGACAGAAAAGTTGAGTTCCATTTTCAGCTGTGTTAATTTGCTCTAGTCCCTAAAACAAGTCAATTCCTGCCTCTTTCTGCATCTTCAAGGATAGAGGAGTAACTATATTAGAAATTTCCAAGTCTAAATGCTCATTGGAAGGTTTTTAAGTAGATTTCTGGGCACCACCCCAGATCTTTTCTTGAGAACTTCAAGAAATAGGCCCCAGGACATCTATTTTCAAAAAATTCAGCTCTGAAATGTTTTCTAAATTGCTGGATTAGGTAATCACTAAGGCCGTTTTTGTTGCAGATGTTGTGTATGCAGGCTTGATAGGTTTCCCTAAGTTAAAGGCAGAGAAGATATGTTTTTTTTCCTCAAAACACGTTAAATATATTGGAAAGAGCCAGGCATGGTGGTGCATGCCTGTAAGCTCAGCGACTCAGGAGGCGGAGGCAGGAGGCTTGCAAATTCAAGACCAGAGGCAGTCCGCATAATTTAGCGAGACCCTGTCTCAAAAAGAAGAAAACTGGGCTGAGGGTGCAGCTCAGTGGTACAACACTTACAAAGCATGCAAGCACAAGGCCCTGGATTCAACCCCCAGTACCACAAAAGAAAAAAAGAAAACAGAAAAAAAAAATATATATATATATATGTATGTATGTATATTGGAAAGTAGTACTCTCCAACTGTTCTGATAATCAAAACACCCCTACACCCTACACTTAATGGCTTCAAATGATAAACACTAAGCACACTCACATTTTTCTTATGAATCTGTGATTCTATCAGGGCTTGGTGGAGACAATTCATTGCTCCCCCCACCACAAGGTATTTGAGTTACACAAGGGAGCACCACTAGAAAAAGAGCAGCAGAAGCCAAAATCTCATCACATTTTACAACCTCGCATCACTAGGTCACTTTCCACTGGCCTTTCTACTTCCCTTACGAAGAAGTCAAAAAGTATGTCCAAGTTCAAGAGGAATGAATATACACTCCATATCCCTTTTTTGTTTTAATAGCTTTATTGAGATATAATTAATTAAAATTTTATATCTGTAAGTTGTACAACTACTTCTCTTAGGACAGAACATCAAGGTCTTGACGAGAAAGTGAGACCAGAAATATTTTTAGGAAATGCATTCTGTCATGTCAATAAATAAAATAGAAGATTCATGAGGAAGAATACTAAGGGGTTGTAAGAAATTGGTCTGGATCCATCCTTTATATAAGATAATAAAAGCAACTTGAAGTTTAGACAGAAAAGCTTTGAAATGCTCAGGTAGAAAATTGAGCCTCAGAAGGGGTTTGAGCAATGATTTCTTTAGGCAAAGAGTTCTTATTAAATTCTATCCTAATAAGAGACTTATATTGTGATTAAAGATGATCTTTGCAAAGCACTTTACAGAAAGCATTTTATAGGGTCAGAGAACTGAAGTCTAATTCTTCTCTGTGACCTCTTACCATTTCTATAGCTATCATTTTTTAATTAATTAATTAATTGTTGCAGTACTTATCTAAACCCTCAACCCCCTCTATTTTTTTAGTTTTTGGTTTGAGAGAGTTTTGCTAAGGTACAAAGGCTGCCTCTGGCCTCAGATTTGCAATCCTCCTGCCTCAGCCACCTTAGGCACTGTGATTAAAGGCATGCATCACAGTGTCCATGATCTATAGCTGTAAGTTTTAAAAGGAGGACAAGGGGAGCATTTTGAAATATCTACTATATGTTGGGTCACTATGAGCCAGACTCGACTTGATAGCACTTAACAACAACCACTATATGCTAGACATTTTAATGTGTTATTTTAATGATCACAAGAACAATCAGAGGCCATTATTATTAAGCCCCACTTTTCAGATGTGGAGACTTAAACTCAGAAATGTTAAATGTGATGCCTAAAGTTAAACATCTTGTAATTCATAGAGCTATGATTAAAACTCACGCCCATCTGACCACGAAGTGAGGACTTTTCTCACCATGCTATGTGACATGTCCTCTTTAAAGATGAATATAATGTGTAACATTATATGTTTTATGAAAAAGATAAGTAATGTAGTAGTCCCTCTCTACCTCAGTTTTAATTTCAGGTAATGGGAAATGAAAGCAACAGAACAATTCAAATGAAATTCTCTGCTCCAAGTTTGAAATAAGAACTTTGGGGAAGAAATTGGAAAGCTGAGAGCTATATCCCATGATTCAGTCTGTAACATATCCTCTTCCCAGCCACACACAGACACACCCAAACAACTTAGGAAAACATTCTCTCATCTAAAGTACCAAAAGGAGAAAATCATGACAAAATAGGAAAACTGTGTGGAGATTTTATGGTCCTTCATTCTTCCCTTTTCATTTGCAAGGGTTTGTCATATTTCTTCCCTCATGAAGCTGCATATGTCGTTCAAGTTCTGAGATTCAATCTGAAACCCCAACTCTACTCCCTCCCTGTGAGTAAGGAAAAATTGGAAGATTGGCATCTGTTTTTATGATTTTCATGTTGTTGTTGTTAGGTGCTTTCGAATCAGTATCCGACTTATAGCAACCCTATGCACAACAGGCGAAACACTATTGTCAGTACTTCTCTGCTGTTCATAGGGTTTTCAATGGTGGATTGATTTTTAGGAGTGGGTTGCTGGTCCCTCTCCCAAGCCTACAGTACCTGGTGTTCCCAGGTGGTCTCCCATCCAAGTACTAACCAGGCAAGTCCCTGCTTAGCTTCTGAGATCTGATGGGACCAGGTGCCACAGGGCTACAGCTGCAGGCTATGATTTGCATGGCAACCATTTACCTCTAGGCAACGGTAATGTCCTGAATTGATTATAATACCTCTATTGGTATTACACTTTCCAGTGGAATTTATATTATAATAAGAGGGTCATGAGTATAAAGTACAGTAGGATGTACAGTGTTAGCGAAAGGCTGGGATCAGGACCTCTGAGGAGAAGGAAATGTTTAGCTCCTCCAAATCCATCAGACATTCACTAATGTACTAAGTAATTCCAAATCGGACACAAACTACTTCCACAGGTAATTCCTCAAGAAGAAAGCTACATCTCTGCCAAGTTCTGGGCAATGTTGACCACCAACACAACTCACAGCCTCTTCTTTCCTTGCTAAGAGAATTCTTGGGAATGAGCCTGACCCAGGTGCTGCAGTGGCAAACACACAGTGCCAAGAACTCTTGCCCTCTGTAGCAGCCTAATGTAAGATTGGCATCTCTCTCAGTTTTCTAGGACCTTGGGGAAAAGGAAAAGAAAAGAAAGGAAAGGAAAGAAAAGAAAAGAAAAAGAAAGGAAAGGAAAAAACCCTGTAGAGGGCTATTTTTTTTTAACTTTAAACATCATAAAAAACTTTCCATTGCTAGTCTCCACCAAAAGGAAATACTTTCCATAGGACCATAAGACTCCATGTGGCAGGAATAGCAAAGAATCCCCCAGCAGACCACACACCATGGGTTTCCACTAGGGCATCATGGAAGCTTCCAGTCTCCTATTCCCATTTCTGTAACACGAGCCTGGTGTGGACTGAGTACCATCATCTCAGAGGTAAGAGTCAAATTCCCCCTCCCCCAGCCATGTGCCAGGCAGCAGGTCAGCATTCTGAGGCAGGAACAGCTGAGCAAAGAGCTGAATATGCAACTAAGGAACTCACCAGAACTCTAGCACTGTGTGTAAAACAAGTGCTGAGCTATTCTCTTCTGCACAGAATATCATGTCCCTTACCAAAAATACAAGAAAAGCACTCTCAGAAGTACCCAAAATGATGACCAGCAGAAACAGAAATGGGCTTTGCTTCATCTCTCAAGCCAAGGTCCTTGGACTCCAAGTCAATTGCCATGCTGATTCCCTTTGCTGCAGCTGAATTTGGGGACCTTGGCTCTCTTGGCATTTCATGGTCCAGTGTGATAAGTGGTTGATTTACGATGAGAAGAAAAGCCAGATTTTCTCATTTGCATAACTTACCTTATAGAAATTTCCCTTCCATATCATAATTCCCCCAGTGCTGTCATGTGGGTCATTTTCTTCTCCAGTCAGCTTTGTTAAACAGCAGCAAAATGTCTGGGCGTTTGGCCATAGGAGAGGGGCAGGCAACGCATGACTGAGATAAAGTCTATTTCAGTTGGCACATGTAGTCAGTGCCCCAGAGGGGAGTAAGAGGTATGTTTTATCTAATTATTCTCAGCCGTGCTGCTGGGTGGAATGTAGCATTGGCCAAAAGAGAGAGAGGCCTTCTTATCTTAGCACTGGCCAATGCTGGAGAATGCAGAACCCACTTTAGAAAACTACTCACGAAGCCTGGAAACTTAGGTACCAAAAATTTAACTAAACAGTCAGGAAAGTAATCACAATATAAATGGAAATCTTCCCCCCATAGCCCTGCAAACACCTTGGATCCAGAGCTCACTGACACCTCACTCTATGAACTTAGAGAAGATTCATAGTCTCCTAAGCTTCCAATTACAGTACAGTGTGAATGACTTCCTGGGGGCTGCTCACCAAAGCTTAAGAAATTGAGAATTGGATCTTTGGAGTAAGAATTTTTAAGTTGCAATATGCTTTATCATCATTACAGTAAAATGCATTCATATCCAATCTTCTATCCTTCATGGCTAAGAGAAATTTTTAAAAAGAAGGGCCACATTTCCAGAATTCCTAAACTCTATAGTTTTACAAAATCATAGGAATTTCTACTGTGTAAAGCTGAGGATAAAGTATCTAGCTGATTAAATAAGGCCACTGACAACAAAGACCATCTCTGTCTCATTGACCTCACTATCATGTCTGGCATTTAAGGCTCTGATCAATATTTCTTTAAAGAGTGAATGATGGAGAGGTCAGAAGTAGAACTAACTAGATATGTCTCATCCCATGACAGGAATAAAGTAGATCCTCAGTAAGTTTGCTTTTTCCTTTTCCCCCTCCCTTTATTTTCTTCCAACTTAGCCAAAGATACAAAGCTTCTTGTAGAGAAACATCAAGCATTGAATATCTTTCAATACTGTTGAGTTCCTGAGTGCATTTTTCTAATATAGTCTTAATCTGTCTTCCTAATCCTTATTTTGTGACTATTTCATTTGTGTTCCATTCTATAGGGGAGGCATGGGACAACAGATAAGTGAGAGAGTGGCAAGATGGACCAAATATATCCCTACCAATGGGAAACAAAACCAAACATATGGCTACTACATATGACTGGTGTTACACATATGTGTGTATGTCTATTCAAATCTCTTCACTAGAAATCTATGCTAGATTTGAGAGGAGAGAACTCCAGAAATATCTGTTAATACTGAACTTAAAATAGAAAATAAATATACAAGTTAGAGAATACCATAGAAATCATTCAGCTAACCAATTTATACTAAAAATTAAAAAGCTAAATTCAGAGACTTTTCACATAACTAGTGAGAGTCCAAATATAGTCTTCATTACCTCTAGCCTCACCTTCTAAGCCAGAATGATTGCCTAGCTTGATGTATGTGCTAGTGCCAAGATTCAGGAGCTGTTTTTACAAGACATATATTACTTCACTCAGCAGGAATATTGGAGAGAGATGCAATGGTATTTTTAGTAATTCTTGAGTAAAGAAGATAATTTGGAATAAGCTTCTTTGAATAATAAGGTTGGAAAACATCACACAATTTTGGCTTGATATAAAATGGAAGGATCTAACTCCCTTATACTGGCTTCGGATTCTAATGTCAACTCTGCACTAATTTTGCAGGTTTTGTGTAGCGAAGACAATTGACACCTCAGAGTACAGACAAGTTCAAGGAGGCTTTGGGAGTAATAAACTTGGTCTAGTCCTAGCAGTGATATCAAAGTTACTTAATAATGTGGGCAAGGTGATTCACAGCTCCAGACCTTAGAGGAGTCAGAGAGGTATTTTATAAGTTCCGTTCCACATATGTGTCCATGATCTCATTACACATCCAGAAAAGTCTAAGCAGAGATGCTTTAAGCCATGTGGTGAAAAGTTAGCTGCTACATCTTCTTAACTGTTTCAGTATACTCACAATACTATGTTCTATCCATAAATTATCCTCTCATAACTTGTGAATTCTCATTAACATGTCAAAACAGAAGTAATAACAGATCCTCTAATATCTTATGGGTAAAAAAGGATCTCAAAACCTAAAATAAATTTTAGGGGAAAATTTACAGAAGACTTATTCTTTATATTTTGAGTCCTGTTTTCTATGAACCCATTTTATTTCATAAAGGTCACAGGCAATTGTAATATTTAATATCCTTAATATTATATATAAACCAAAGCCTCTGTACTCCTTACAGGTTTGATATATTCTCTGAGCTCCCACTCGCTTGTTTACATCATCACATATTGAATACTTTAGTCTGAACCACATTCGAGTCCAGGTATAATCTTCACTGGAAGTACATAAATAGATAAATAAAAATCTCAGAGAGGCTCTATTGGAAGATCTCGGTACCATCAGCTCTGGTTGCCAGTTCAACTTAACCCATTTCCTGCTTTTTCATCTCACACCGGTAAACATCATAAATAGTTAAGGTCTAAAATATCGACACAGTAAGTGTCACTATAATCAACTGTTTTTATTAATGATCTCTTCAAGAACATATCACAGTCCAATAAACATGGAGTTGTTCAGTGTGGTTGTTCTAAAAGCAGCTAATAGCAGGATGTGATTTGAAGCAGCTTCAGCTCACTTACAAAACCCTTGCTCTGTTAATTGTGATTTCACACCCCACTAAACAGCACAGCCTGGAGCTAACATTTGTGAGGGGAGTCGTTAGCATCCCGTAGCTTGTCCTTTCCTCTGCTGTTTTCCCTGCCTGTGGTTAACTTCTTTTTCAAAAGCTCAGTACACTGAAGTAGATGCCTTCCACAAGGAAGCATTCTTTTTTTGTCCCTCACCTGGCAGGAGATAGACTATGGCTATACCTATTATTTTCCTTCTTGCTTTTGTTTTAGCCTTTTGCTTTTCACCATTGTTCTCTGAGCAGTAGCATGTGGCCAACACATACTTTATGTTTCCTACTGCTGGCTGCATCGGTCCCTGTGATTAAACAAGAGAATATTTCTTTTTCGTCCTTGGCTCATCCACACACGTACCAGGACTCTTTCTTTAACTAACTGTCCCCTGGAGAAGGGATACTATTGTCTAATGGAAGGAAAATGTCGGCAGGAATTCCAAATCATTTGGAAGAAGGTAACAGGTCTCTGGTTAAAAGAAGAACGTATATTGGAAGAACAAAACGCAGTATGTTTCATTCACAGATGTTCCCAAATATGTGCCACATGCAGACTAGATTTTCATCCAGGGCAAGAGGCCTTAAATAAGTTTTAAAGCAAGACCCCAAAATAGGAATGTTAAATAATTCCCATTCCCCAGGAACTCAGATTCTTTATATGAAAATTGAGAGGAACAAAAGTCAGGCTGGATGATTTCTGAGGCTTCCCCACTAAAATATTTTATAATCTGTAGATACTCAGGTTTCTTAAAAAAAGAGGACAAACTGAGTTGTGGTGCAGGGGAGAGTAGTTTTTTGGAGAAGGGGACAGGGAGCTAGTTTGTTAAGAGGCATATGGGAAATTTTTTATAGAATTCAACTATTGTCCTATTGTTCAATGGTTATTTAAAGTCAACCCCCACCCCCAAAATATTTATCTTCTCTTTTTGGAACGCTCATTTCAAAGATAGTGTTATTGTTCTGACATCCCATATGTCAAATCTCCATCGCTAATAATAATACACTGCAGAGGAGTGGCCAAGTACAAAATGTTTAAGGGCTTGTTTAGATCAACACACAAAGAGTACTCAAAATGCACTCAGATGCTAATATCCTAACATGGGATTTCATGCAAATCCAGGCAGCATCCATAATATTTAAGGAAACACTAGTGCTTATTCTTTGTACATTTGAAAATAAACTATAAGGTGATATTTCACATTTTTAAAATGTCAGGGTTCACTGGACATGGTGGCTCAAAATGTTAATCCCAGTGACTCAGGAGGCAGAGGCAGGAGGATCACAAGTTTGAGGCCAGAGGCAGCCTGCATAACTTAGCGAGACCTTGACCCAAAATACAAAGTAAAAAATGGGGAGGGTATACGGCTCAGTGATTGAGTGCTTGTAAAAAGCATGCATGAGGTCCTGGGTTCAACTTTCCAATAACACACACACACACACACACACACACACACACACACACACACCCCAGGTCTCATTTTCTAATTCTTACTACCATTACAGTTTTTCTATCTAGTGAAGAAATAAAGTTTTTAAACAAAATCTACTTTCTACTTGGTACTCAGTTTTCCTTTGGGTACCATAAAAAATATTACCCTTTGGGTGGCATCTTGTGTGCCCCATTGCAGGTCCCGAAAAGTAATAACCTCCCTATTGTGAAATGGGTCACCAGAAGGCTATGGAGGAGAACACTTGGGTAGTTCAGCAGTCACATTACTGGGAGAATTTTGCCTACAATTTCACAAGAATTGCAGCACAGGGCTTTTGAAATTCCCTAAGGCTATTACCCCATATGTATGCTAACCAGCAAGGTGTAAATGTCTTGTACTAGGCCACAAGTTTAAGAAACATCTGGCCAATGAATAGAGCTAGCTCTAAAAATACTCTTGATGAGAAGGCTAATGGCTGCCACATGTATAAACAAAATCATGTTCAAAGGTCCCCTCATTAGTCAGAATCACGTCAAAGTGTCATGGCCCAATAGAAAAGATCTCTTGAAATAAAACTGGAACATATATATACTTCAGACTATAATACCATAGGAATTTAAGTGAAGCCAATACAAATACACTAAAGGAAAGAGAAGCACCAGAAACACAAAGAAAGCCCTGAATGTGCCTAACCTGTTGTAACTTCCACCTGCCTTCACAGTCCCCTGTGATGTTAGGACACCATTCTCAAAGGAAATGAGTTGTATAAGCAAAGTCTGAGAATCAGACAGATAGATTTCACTGCTCAGTGACTGAGATTCCTGATCAAGCAATACTTAAGCTTGCCCATAAACTAGTTTTACTTATCTATTTACAAGAAAAATCTTGAGGAGAATAAATTGAGCATATGTAAAGCAACTTGCATATAAGTTCAAAGAATGTTAGTTACTTCTTACATTCAGGAATAAAGGAAACAATAGTATAAGAAAGCTGACATTTAAGCCAGGTGCGGTGGCGCACGCCGGTAATCCCAGTGGCTAGGGAGGCGGAGGCAGGAGGATCACAAGTTCGAGACCAGAGGTAGTCTGTGTTACTTAGCGAGACCCTGTCTCAAAAAAGTAAAAAAAAAAAAATTGGGCTGGGGGTACAGCTCAGTGGTCCAGCACTTGCAGAGCATGCAAGCGCGAGGCCCTGGGTTCAACCCCCAGTACTGCAAAAAAAAAGCTGACATATACTGTAAAGTGTGAAACAAAAGGATAAAATATTTATTTACTTAGCCAAAAAATATTTATTCCCTACCTACTATATGCCTGGCAATGCACTGGCCATTACAAAGAACGAACCTACATAAATCTGTTGGAACTCACAAGTTTAGCTATGATAACTAGTTTGTGCAAAGCTTATCAGGTAACCTGTACCACAGTTTATGACTAGCAACATGTTTTTGTAATACAGACTATGACCAGACATGTGACACAAGTTTTCTCTAGAATAATGCAATTTGAACAAATCAAAAGACATAGGCTTATCTAGTTCCACAAGCTAACCAACTGAATTAAATTATCAGACTTAGAAAAATGTGCTGAGTTAGGAAAGAAAAGAAATTGCATAAGGAGCTATCTTTATTTTTCCTAGAAGCTAAAGAAAATAGGCCAGAAAAAAAGAAGAGAAAAGAAGTAAATGGATGAAGTGATTGAAACTCATGATGCTAAGCCTAAACTTAAAGTGACAGAAATATTTGAATCTGGTCAAGTAACCACAGATAAATATAAGTATAAAGCAGTACCTTAGATAGACAGAAGTGGAAAAGTGTGTGAGATCCAGAGTCACAAACAAAGCATAATAAAAGATTGGCCTTATCTAACAACAGCAACAAACAAAGGGAAGCCAAATCTGGAGCCACTATGAGCAAAACAGCAACCAGGACTTACTGAAAGTTTGAGTACAAGAGAAGGGACTGTGCAGTTAAAAGATTGGAATAGAAAGAATAATTATAATGAACTTTTGATACAATTATTTGTGAGCATTTTAAATATGAGAGTCTACTGTAACCAAATGGAGCATAAGGAAAATAGTAGAAGCAGATGCCTGGGGTCTACTCTCAGGATTGCTACCCACTGACATTGGGCCAGAGAGTTAATCCCTGGGGGCATCAGCTTCCCAGTTGTCTAAAATAGCATAGGCATCACAAAGGGCCAGATAGTCATGCTCAAAAGTTAACCACATCTGGAAAAAGCATAGTAATATGAAGTACTTTGTGTTAGTTTTCCACACCATAACAAAATTCCCATGGTCATCAACCTAAAAAGAGGAAAGGTTTATTTTTGGCTCATAATTTTTGGGGATTTCAGTTCATGGTCTGGTCCCCTTGCTTTTGTGGCCTTTGATGGAGCTGTTTATCATGGTGGGGAGCACATGGTAGAGCCATTCACCTCATAGCCCAGAGGCAAACAGAGGAAGGGCTGAAATCCCACTGTCCCCTTCAAGGGCATGCGCCCAAGTGACCAGAAAACCTCCCACTAGTCTCCACTTCTTAAACATTCCACCACCTCCCAGTAGTGCCATGGGCTGGAGACCAAGCCTTTAACACGTGGGACTCTGTGGGACATGCATCCAAACCCTAGCCCCCTTGAACCCTCGAGCCAGGCACAGTGGCACATGCCTGTATTCCTAGCACTTAGGAGGCAGAGACCTGAGAATCACAAGTTTGAGACCAGAGACAGCCTGCATAACCTAGGAAGACCCTGTCTCAAGATAAAAAGAACATAAAAGAATCTGGGGTACAGTTCAGTGGTAAAGTGCTTGCAGAGTATGTGCAAAGCCCTGGGTTCAGCCCTTCAGTACTACAAAAACTAAACAAAACAAACAAACAAACAAAAAAGAATTCTGCCACAGCAGTTTGGAGGGGTGATGATTCCTTTCCATCTTCTTCTGGCATCTTATGTATTTAGCACCCATAAACATGGCACAATCCAGAATTTATTGGATACCCTGGAGCTTAGGTACCTCCTCCCATCATTCAGGCAAATAGCAATTTTCCATGATCACATCATCCAGGCAGGATGGTAGAGGACTATCACTAGGTGGTTCTGTTCACTGAATGAAGAAATAAAGGCTAGATAATTACTTATCCAGTCTTGAAACAACAGTGGCTTTGTGTCATGATGAGTATGTGGAGAATCCAGAATTCCCACTCCTCATTTCATGGGACCACTGACAAATTATCTTCTCTACCAACTATTTTAATAATGTTGTTGTTGTTGTTGTTGTTGTTGTTGTTGTTGTTAGGTGCTATCAAGTCCAGTCTGACTCATAGTGACCCTATGTACAGCAGATGGAAACACTCCCCAATTCTGAGCCAGGCACACAATCTTATTTATGTTGAACCTTATTTATGTTAAGCTAAAAGTTATTGAGCTGTTATATATTATCTGATTTAATAATAAAACCCACCTGATGAGATAGGTACTGTTGTTGTCTGTATTTTAAACACATGTAAAATAAGGCACAGAGAGATGGCTATATGATGAGGTCATATAGTAGGTTAAAATATTTTATTACAGAGCCCATATCCTAAAACAGTGGCTTTCAAAGTTCTTTTTTTACAGTAAAAAATTATTTCACCTTGTAATTCAGGATGACTACTCACATATGTAGAAATACATATCATGTTTGGGAGAGTGACAAGTCAACCAAAAAAAGGAAGACCCTCAACTAGATGGATTGACACAGCATCCGCAACAATGGGCTTAAACATAAAAGAGATCATGTGCCTGGCACAGTGTCGGAGGTATTTTGTTCTGTCATACATTGTAGAGAAAAATTGGGAGGAAATTGGCAAAAACAGCTTTTGAATATCTGGTTTGTAAATTAGAAATCTAGGGAAAATGAAAAGAATTTGGTTGCACGTCTGTACAAAACCCTTCCTGATTGGACAATTGGACTGAAAGCTGATTGGCTCAGGCCATTCCGTGGGTGAACTATATAAAGAGCTGCGCTGTGGCAGCTCGATCCTTTTTAGGCCTTTTAGGCCCTTCTTTGCCTTTTGCCCACACTATGGGCTAAGCAAGACCTTCTAGCCCATTCCTGCCCGGACCACCAATGAGGAAAAACCTCTTCCACTCTTCTCCTCTGGACCTTCGGTGAGGAAAGAACGCTCTCCTGTTGTAATCATCAACAAGGAGAGAACCTGCTCGCCGTCTGATCACCGAAGAAGCAACAGCTGTCTCCTTGTGACCACCAAGACAACCAACACAGGTGTTTGCCCCTGGAAGGCAAAAGTGCCTGAGGCTTTTCCTTTCTCCCGTCTGCTCCAGGGTCCCGAGGGCCGTAGGAGTCTGCGCCTCTCACCCGAGGGTCCCAAGTGAAATTGTGCTTAGTATCTGTGTGCGCGGTGGCACCGCCCGTCCGAACCTACAGGCCGGACCGGGAGGCACACGCCCCACACAGAGTTGGCACCCAAACGTGGGGCCCACAATACATAGGGTTGCTATGAGTCAGACTCAACTCGACAGCACCTAACAAAAACAACATATCAAAAAATATTTTGGAAATAATATCCATTCTAGATAAATGCTTTAGTTCAGTCTTTTTGTGTTTTATATAGATAGATAGATAGATAGATAGATAGATAGATAGATAGATCTATCTATATATATATATATTTTCTTTTAAAATATATATATTTTTTTTTTTCTTTTAAAATGCTCATTACAAGTTACTAATATTGTTGTTGTTGTATGCCATTGAGTCGGTATCCAACTCATAGCAACCCTCATAGGGTTTTCAATGGCTGAATGTTTTGGGATTATTTTGGGAGTGGAGTGCCAGGTCCTTCTCCCATTCTTGGGGTGCTGGGAATTGAACTTGGGACCTCAGAGACTGCAGCACAGCACTCTACCAACTGAGCTAAATCCCAGCCCAAGTTACTAATATAGACCATGACATATGAATGTTGTTGTTAGACCTCATCAGGTCAGATCCAGCTCATAGCAACCCTATGTACAACAGAAGGAAACACTCCCCGATACTGTGCCATGCACACAATCTTTTTATGTTTGAGCCCATTGTTGCAGCATCATGTTTCTTCTCAATTTGAGTCATGCCACACAGGCAAAAGGAGGTCCTAGGGGCATTAGTCCATTCCTGTCATTAAAGTCAACTCTACTTTGAGGAGGCACCTCTTCACCAGTCTGGGGGACTCACTTTCTGGCACTATACTTGACAGTGCTTCTCTGCTGTTCATAGAGTTTTCAATGGCTAATTGTTTTGGGAGGGGGCTTCTGGGTTCTTCTCCCTAATCTGTCTCAGTATGTAAGCTCAGCTGAAATCTGTCCACTATGGGTGGCCCTGCTGGTATCTGAGGTAAAAGTGGCAGAGCTTTCAGCATCACAGCAACACATAAGTCCCCACAGCGTGACTAGCTGACAGACCCATGGGGGATGACATATGAATGGATTGTGAAAATATGATTTGCAGTTAGATAAACATGGATCTAAGGCATTATGCTATTGTGTTTTCCCATTATCTTTCTATTTGATTTTCTAGAAATGGATTTTAAGGACACACTGTTAAATTTGCCACCAGTAGTATAATGGTAAAGGTTTAACAATGAGATCTATCTTGGGCACTTGTAGGGGGATTGATTTTTAGTGTTTGCTGATTTTTATAATGTAAATATTCCCATCATGGCCAATTTTAAGCTACTGATGTGATGACACCTAACATAGACCTGGGAAAATTTACATGTAATTGGCTCTTGAAAGTTTGTGCCAGGCAACTGCAGCACATCAATGATTTTCCCCAAAATTTTTCAGCAAAGAAGAATTGAAAAATTATATTTTAAGGTTGCTTAAATGACCAGAAGATCTCTATTGTGTCTGAGGTAACTTACCAATGGCATTCAACTGCCTATTTGGTGAAGTCAGGATTATTTTCAGACTGAAATCTCAGTGTCTGATGTTTACTTGAGTATGGGGTTCATAAGTGCTATCAGTTAAAGAACCTGTTTCAGATCCTGTTTCCTATCTCTGGTTGTTTTTAATTGCCATCAAGTCAGCTCTGACTCATAGCAACCCTGTACAACAGATGAAACATTTCACTGTGCTATGCCCGACACTATTGTCAGTGCTTCTCTGCTATTCATAGGGTTTTCAATGGCTGATAGGTTTTGGGAGTGGGCTAGTGGGTCCTTCTCCCAAGCCTGCAGCACCTGGTGTTCCTAGGCAGTCTCTCTGCCAAGTACTAACCAGGCTCAACCCTGCTTAGCTTCCAAGATCTGATAGAAAAGGATGTCAGGGCAGTACGGCTGTAGGCAAGTTTCTGCACATGGAGATTGAAACTCCATAAACAAAAATATTTCTTTTTTTAAGCCAGTGTTTTGTTCCATTTAAAAATTATATCATCCCTAAGTGGCTAATAAATTAACTTGCCTTATTCTGCTAAAAACTAATGGCTTAATGTATCAGGTGATTTTTTAATCTGTTTTCTGTTACTATAACAGAATACTTGAGACTGAGTAAATGCCAAGAAATGAGATTAATTTTACTCATGGTTCTGGTGGCTAGAAAGTCCCAGATCAGATGGTTGCACTTAGGAAGGGCCATGTGTTATTTCAACTCCTGCTGAGGTGCAAAAGTGTAATGCACTTAGGCACTTGTAAGGCACAGGTGGAGAAGAAACAACAGGGAGCTGAGAAAAGCCAAACTCACTTTATAACAACCAAATTTTGCACTAACTAACACAGTCCTGCAAGAGCAAGAACCCAGGAGAAAGGCATTAATCTTTTCATGAAGGTTCTGCTCCCATGACCCAAATACCTCCCACTAGGGCTCACCTCTGGGCTGGCATTTAGCTCAGTTGGTAGAGTGATGCTCTGCAGTCTCTGAGGTCCCAGGTTTGATTTCCAGGACTGAAAAAATGGGAGAAGCATGTGGTGATCCACTCCTGAGGTGATCCCGAAACAGTCAACCATTGAAAACCCTATGAGGGTCGCTGTGAGTCAGACACTACTCAATGACAACTAACAACAACAACAGGGCCCACCTCCAAGATTGAGGACCAAACATTGATGTGGGTTTGGGTGGAGGCATACCATAGTCAAACCATTGCAGATGATTTGATTTGTAATAAGTAAGAGAACTGAAAAAATTAGGATTCAGATAAAAGCCTAAAGGAAGGGATGACTCTGGAGTAGTCATATTTCTGGAAAAACCCATCATAAATATGGTAGCACAACAGTAGCCATCATGAAGCCTGCGGCCATCAGAGACCCAAAACAGCCTCAGCATCTGTAGAAGGGTATAATTATGAAAGAATAAATAAAAATAAGATTAAATAATCCATGTAGAACACTGATCATAGTTTTTAGTATAGGGTAGGTACTCAATAATTTTTACTATCTTTTGTTCTGTTTAGTTTTCATTTTTTTTGTCTTTGCTTTTTGAGACAGGGTCTCAGTATGTAGTCCAGGCTGGCCTCAAATTTAGATCTTCCTTCTTCACCCTCCTGAATGCTAAAACTACCAGCATGCATCACCACACCCAGCCCAAATTTTACTATCTTTAAGGGACAGGGAATGGGACAAGCAGAGAGGTACTATTTAGGAATCATTTAGTAGGAAGTGACATAAAATGTTTCAAATTCATGAAATACAAAAAAGAATTTATTGTCTTATAAAACTGGGAAATTTTAGCTGGATTGAGCAGCATATATAATATTGTAACAACTCTCCATTTCTGCTATCTTGGCTCTGCATTTCTCTGTGTTTATTCTCAGACAGTCTCATATCTCAAGGTATAAGATGGTCATCAGCACCTCTGGACTTTATTGCCACCTCTGTGAAATACTCTAAGAGAAAGAGGATGCTTTTCTCCTAGTGGTTGTTTTATTTTTTATTTTTTCTTAAATGAGCCCTGTTGGCAATGATTTGGTCATAGGCTCATTCCAATTACTACAGCCTGGACACTTGACACTCTAGTCAAGTGTGTTGTAAGCTACCTATCAAGACCAGGAATGGATTCACTTCACTTGAGGAACATATATATATTGGTTCTCAACAGAAAATTATGGTATAGTTCTCCAAAAAATGGAAAATGGATTCTAATCAGTTAAAATACAAGGGAGACCCCACTTGTGTTTTAGTTAATGAGGACTTTGCATAAAAGTAAAGCTTTCCCCAACTCTCCAAAATCTTATTCAGCAAGTAAATTCAAGGGTGCTAGGCAAAAAAGAAGCTTAACAACTAGTATCACAGTATCACAGTGGACAACAACCACACCCCAGAGCTGAAACCCAAAGACCTGTCTGTGTTCAAAGTTAATACTTTAGTCGCTAGGTTATAAGGAAATTCAAGAGGTTAGATGGGAGACAGATAGGTGGAGATATGCCAGAGGAGGCATAAGAACAGCCAAGAATGTGGAGAAATACTCAAATGGCCCAGCAGACTGACAATTTGCCAACTAGATGGAAGTATTTCAATATTTTAACTAGTACAGTTTCAGTGGGGTGACCAGCTGGATTTCAGCCTTGGTTGAAGCTCTTAGGAGCCACAAAAATGAAGAAGAATGTGATATTGGATGCTACTTTCAGAAGCATAGCCTTTGAATTATGGGATCATTCTTTTAGTAGAAAGACTTTAGAAGGCCCCAAAGAATTTCTAGCTGACAGGATTTAGGATAATATGTACATAGAAAGAAATGAAATCAAACTAGAGCATAACTAAAATGATAATGGAACTCTTCTTACTTTTTTTTTCTGACACACATAGTTTTCATGAAATTATCCTAACAATACCAAAAGGCCAGACATACAGATATTCTTTAGTATTTGCCCACATGTTGACTATATTGGTGATCTTCATGCCTTAGTATAGAATTGATTTTCTATTAGAATTATTCCCTCTTACTTGAATAATTCCTTTAGCATTTCTCATAGTGTATGTCTCTGTTTTGGTTGCTTGAAAAACATCTTTATTTCACCTTCATTCTTGAAATATAGTTTATCTGGAAATTTAATTTTGTGGCAGGTACCATGGCATATGCCTATATCCCAGCTACTCTTGAGGCTGAGGCAGGAGGATTGTGAGTTTGAGGCCAGAGGGAAGCTGCACAATTTAGCACATCTCAGTGGTAGAGCACTTGCCTAGCATGTGCAAAGCCCTGAGCTCAATCCCCAACTACTGAAAAAAAAAATTGTGACACTTGGCCAGTTGTCATTCCACTGGATTATGACTGAGATTGCTGTCATTGTTTCTGGTAATAAGTCAGTATTGTTGTTACCTAGCATATATGTGTTGTTTTACACTTTTTTCAAAGTTTTCCTTTTTTTTTATTTTATCAATGTAGCTACAGTTTCCTTATAAATTGTTTTATTTGTATTTATCCTGTTTATACTTTGTTGAGCTTCTTGTTTTTGTAATGTTATATTTATTATCAAATTTGGGGGATTTTAAGTCATTGTTTTTTCAGGTATTCTTTTTCTTCCATATTCCCTTGTCTATTGAATTTCTAATTACACATGTGTTAGACCTCATAATATTGTCCAACTAAAAACTGAAAATATATTCAGGTATTTTTAAATCTTTTTTCTTTCTGGTCAGATTAGACTTTTTTATCTATCTTTAAATTTACTGACTATTTTTTTCATCTCAAGTCTATTGTCCCTTCCTCATGAAACTTTTATTTTACATATAGCATTTTTGTATTCTAAAATTTCATGACAGTATTTTTTATAGTCTTCTTTTCTGCTGAGATTCCCCATCTATTCATGCATTTCTTTAAATCTTTGGTCATATTGTAACAGTAACTTAAAGTCTTTTGCTAATTCCAAAATGTGTGTCATAAACCAGGTGTGGTGGTAGATTCCTATAATCCCAGCACTTGGGAGGCTGATGCAGGAGGATCTACCAGAGTTCAAGGTCATCCTGGGCCACATAGCCAGTTCCAGGACAGCCAAGGCCATGCAGTAGAACCTTGTCTGAAAAAACAAAAAAAGAAGAAAAGAAAAGAAAAAGAAAAAAAAAAAGAAAGAAACAAATGTGGGTCATTTCAAGGCCTATTTCTAACAATCCTTTCTTTATTGTGGATGACATTTTCTTGTTTTCTTATATATGGAAAAACTTCTGATTGGGTTCTGGTCACTTAAATATATGAGGATGAAAGGATATGTGCAGGTTAGGTGCAAATACTATCTCATTTTACTTAAGTGACTTGAGCATCCATTTTGGTATCTGGGGGATCCTGGATCTGAACCCTTGCAGATATCTAGAGACCTATACATGAGCACTGATACCAACATTTATCTCTCAATCTTGATGCAGGCACATCACTTCTGCCAGGCCTTGATGAGTCTTACCCTAGGTTTGATCAGCCAAACTTTTACACTATACCCTTTCTATGCAGCTCCACTCTCTGAAAGCTACAAGCACTTTAGCATCCCAGAACTCAGATCTTTGCCTTTTTGAGTATGACTGCGATTATTCCATGGCAAGAAAGTATCCTCATGTAGAACTCTAAAGAATCTACAGGGTAATCATGAGGTCTCCCTCTTGCGTTTCTTTCTGTTGAAGATTTTAGTTTGCTTCATGTATTTTGTTTGCCTGTTTAGTTACTTTTATCAGAAGGGCAAGTCTAATAGCAGTTACTGTGACATAGCACAAACAGAAGCCAGCTACAGATATTCTAAAAGCAACATTAAACATTAGGTTAAGATGGTGCTCTTTCAACATTTTGCCATTTGTATTTTCAGAAGTATTTGAGACATGGGGTGGTATTTTTGTGGAAACATGTATGATATGTGTTTTCTTTTGTATACCTGTGCAATAATGATAGTCTTCCTAAATTCTAATCCTAATTCTATATTTTCTCCTGACTACCATCTTGAATTATTTGTTTGAGTTTCTTTCTTCCCTCTGCCTCCTTAGCAATAGATAATGTAATTATTTCTCATCAGAATAAGTAAAAATTAGTTTACAGTGCAGGACACTTTGAAATTATGCAAGAAAAGGTATTATATATACCCAGAACATTACTAATATAGCCACTTGATGGATCATATTGCCAATAGGTAAAATATCCTGCAAATGGTGATCTTCCATTTTGGCCTCTTCACCATTTTGTCAAGTGCTAGAGAGAAAGCTTTCAACCAATTCTGTTTCTATACTTTCTGTTCATGCTGACAAACCTGTAACTTTCATTAGACCTGGAAGCTTCTAAGAGGATGAGGATGAAGGTAGACTGTGGAGAGTTTGGTGAGGATCCAATTCAGCCTCTGTTATGAGATTAGGAAACTTGAGAATGAAAACAATAAGAGAAATGGCAACACAGATATATATATATATATATATATATATATATAGAGAGAGAGAGAGAGAGAGAGAGAGAGAGAGAAATATACTGTATTCTTTGGTGTTTGGGAAAATAAAGATTTACTTTGAAGGGAAGTAAATAAATCTTTCACCTCGTCTGTATTAAGTCACCCAACCAAGTTAATATTATTGATTGGAAGGAAATTACTAGCAATTACCCTAAGGATCAAAAATTTAGTATAATCATAAATCTGTTTACATACTTCATAAGAGTCTGCAGCTGTACCACAGTGGTGTTCGATCCCATCAGACCTCAGAAGTGAAGCAGGGTCAGTCCTGCATGGCATTTGAATGGGAAATGGCCTAGGAATATGGGGTGCTGTAGGCATAGGAGAAGGACCTGGCAAAGCATTCCCGTGAAACAATCAGCAATTTGAAAACCTTATGAATAGCAAAGAAGCACTGACATAGTACCAGGCATGGCACAGTGTTGGGTGGTGTTTCATCCATTGTACATAGGATTGCTGTGAGTCAGACCTGACTCGACAGTACCTAACAACAACAACCTCATAAAAACACCTTCCTATAAATTTCAAAGATCAAAGAAAAGAAGATGTATATTTTATTTTTTAAATTTATTTTGGTCCCAGGCCAAACAGTGAAGTGGGCCTTTCTCCTTTTAGCATTATCAATATCCCTTTTTTGGCTCCATTACTTCAACTGGCGGTGTTACCCTCTTTAATGTAGTCATGCAAGGTTCTCAGGATCGTTTCATCTTCTCCATAAATAAAACAGGTTCAAAGGAAGGGAAACACCTTCCATTAATTCTCATTACTTAATTTAATTTCTTGGTTATTTAAATTTTCAGATACATTGTGAGATTTTAAACAGCCTTAAACTAGAGAAATTTGAGGGAAAGCAGAGTTCTTCCCTAGCCTTCAAATCGTAGTCATAGTCCTAGCCTCTACTATTCTGCCCTGTCCATACTTTCAAGGAACTGATCTGTCAGAACAACACTATATATTCTATGTCTAGTTTCTTTAAGTATTTTTAGCTTTTCCAGTTCTAACTTCCACTTTTCTTCCTCTAAAAATCAACCAAGAGTTTAACATTAAAGTCAGAGCAGAGTGATTTGGGGCAAATTTCTCTAGTTGAATCTTGTCCTACTATGATATCATTTAGAAAATGACCTTCTTTTAGTGATCTTCTTCATCTTCTGAATGGAATTTCTGAATTGTTTTTCCATCTCCTGACCAGTCTCAAAAATTTAAATGCTACTTGGAATTTATGATTTAACAGACTTTTGACAACTGTCCATGAAGCACTGTGAAAAACGTAGCAATGTCTGATGTGTTATCTTTGATACAGTTGCTTACCCTCTGATGGGGAAGAAAGACCAATTTTATATTTTAAAAAACTACGCAAATAAACAATCAGCCATTGAAAAGCCTATGAGGGTCACTATGAGTCAGACCTGCCTTCACGGCACCTAACAACAAACGCAAATAAAACATGAAACAAAGTACAATTCTCATGATAAACATAGCATAGTGTCTACAGGAATTCCCTGAATGGAGGTGGAGTAATGTATAAGGCTACAAACAGAGATGTTCCAGATCTGCTAAAAGTAATGAAGTTTTAAATAGTCACCTATATATGTAATAGCTTCTGTGCTAGTCATACTTTTCCTTGCTGTGACAAAATACCTGAACAAAATGATTTAAGGGAGGAAGGATTTATTTTGGCTAATGATGTCTGAGGTTTCAGTCCATGGTAACTTGGCCCCATTCCTTCTGGGCCCATGCATAGTGGGTGAACCTGTGGTGGGGAGCCTGTGGTAGGACAAAGTATTTCCCCTCTTGGTAAATAGAAGGCAGAGGGAGAGAGAGAGAGGGAGAGAGAGAGAGAGAGAGAGAGAGAGAGAGAAAGAGAGAGAGAGAGAGAGGGAGGGAGGGAGAGAGAGAGAGAGAGAGAGAGAGACACAGCAGAGGTGTCTTGCCCTGACCCCTTCCTATCTAGGAGATCTGCCTCTGGGAACCCACTTCCTCCAACCAAGCCCTGCTTCCTAATGCCATCATGTTATGACGAATCCATCAAAAAGTTAATCCATTGATTAGGTCAGAGCTCTTAGGATCCAATCACTCCTCAAAAGCCCATCAGCTGGCAATTAAGCCCTTAATACATGAGCCTGTTGGGAAGATTTCATATTTAGCCATGACAACTTCTTAAGGCTTCTGAGAAAAAAAAATGCCTTTGTCCCTAGTAAGAATAAAGGAATTACAATTATGTAATGATAAATTTTGCTATTTAAAATGCCAATATAGCCACAGCTTCTGTTGACTCAATTGAAAATGGCAGTCTAAAAACAAGGGTCATGCCCTTTGTTGCCTGTGACATTTGAAAAATTATAGTCATAGTCAAATTGCATATGCTAGGACTAACCTTAACTTTGCTCCAGAATGGTTGGGTGGGCAGGCAATGAGAAGTCTCAGAAATCCACAAGCAACCTAGTTTTTTTTTCTGCAAAACAGTAAGCATGGTTTCTGGCATTTCATCTCCCAGATAAACCTTTGCTTCCCCTGGATAAACTACCTATTCATTGAGTCAGAGTGGACTTCATTTCTGACACCAAATCCCTGAACAAAGTCAGGAGAGGAAGGAAAATACATATTAACATATGCAGAGTAGAGAAATGTTTCCTGCCCACATATTCCAGGGGTTAGATTCACAGCAGACCTCTGAGATTCTCTTAATGCACTGATTAATAAAACATTGGTGAGCAGGTTGCCTACAGAGAGAGCTACACATGCTTGTTTAGAGTTGACACATCACACATCATCCATGAATGGAGAACTTTAACTGTAGAGCTGCAATCTTCCAGCAGCATATGAATGTGGCTGCAGTAGGGGGCCTGTTTGTCTAGAGACTAGGCTGCTGGCTGATTTATCATGAAAGGAACCTGCAAAGAAGTGGTTGGTGCCCTTTCCTACAATTTGATAAGCTGTTACACAGAGATAAACAGGTGCACTGAATTAAGCATGTTTGTCTATTTTTCAATGTTAAATTTTAATTTCCTCTACCTTTCAGTTTCTTAGGGCTTCATTTTAAATAATGTTAAGTGTTTCTAAATTATGCATGTCCCCACAGTCTTAATCATTATAAATTCTGCTTTAAGGAAATACTAAAACAGTGTATTTAAACATTACCCTAATTGATTTTTGATTTGCAATTCTGAAAGACTGCATTAAATATTACTTAAAGATGCCCCTGTCCGAGGGCTTAAAGAAAAAATATTTTACTTGACATTGTTATCAGTCAGCTTGTTTTGATTGTCTAATTATATAATTTTTAAGCTTATTTAATATATGTAGAGTGAATGGATTGCTTTTTGAGTCAAGCACTTAATAATTGTCATATTAAAGGAAACCCACAGTGTACTTACTTTCAAATTTTTTACAAATTATGGAGATAATTGGTATAAGCAGAGATGGGTACTTTTCCATCATTTTCCAAATTAAAAAATGTCTATGCTTTAGAATGCTATTGAACAGTTGGGAAAAGCCTCATTTGTTTAGAATCAAAGTATATATTCTAGGTATGGGCTGGGATTTAGCTCAGTTGGTAGAGCACTGCACTGCAGTCTCTGAGGTTCCAGGTTCAATTCCCAACACCGCAAAACTGGGAGAAGGACCTGGCAATCCACTCCCAAGGCATTCCCGAAAAAGCCAGCCATTAAAAACCCTATGAGGGTCACTATGAGTCAGATACCAACTCGATGGCACATAACAACAACAACAACAATTCTAGGTATCTAGCTCATGAACTAGCATGCACACAGTAGGTGTTCAATAAATATTTGATGAGTGAATGCATCTCTGAAGCTCTGAAATAGGACAACAGGAAAGCTTCTTATTTAATATTCTCCTGACCAAAAAAAAACAGATATAAATTTAGGTCATGTTGGGGCCACATCACTCCTACCTTCACAGGAACCCATCTCAGTTACAATTTCCAAATAAAAAGGAAGAATTTTCTCTTGCATGTATACAAGTTGAGAATCCCTTACCCAAAATGCTTGGGATCAGAATTGGTTTAAATTTCAGATTTTTTTTACTTGAAAATATTTACAGATACATAATGAAATATCACAGAGATGGGACCCCAGTGTAAGCATGAAGTTTATTTCTTTTTCATGTATACCTTATGCACATTTCTTAAAGGTAATTATATATGTTTTTTAGTATTCTTATCTTTTGATCTGACCCACTACATGTAGCCAGGTATATAATTTCAATTTGTGCTATCATGTCAGCACTCAAAAAATTTCAGGTTTTGGAACATTTCATATTTCAGATTTTCAGATTGAAGATGCTCAAACTGTGCAAAATATTTCCTTAATTTGTACCTGTTGGTAGTCTTATCATCAAAGAGGTCAATAGGGGAAGTGAATCTGGGGTGATTAGGTAGGTAATGAGATTAAAACAAAACTCATTTCCCTTCTTTAATTCCCATTTCCCATGCTATGAATAAAATAGTAGAGTTATATGCAAATATAATTGTCATGGATGTCTACAGTCCTTCAAGAAACATTGGTTAAATGTCTATACTATGACAAACTCTAAATACACACACAAAAAAAATCACAGTCCCTGCCTGTGAAACATGTAGACTATACTACTATATTTAGTGTCATATAATGTTTCATTTGAAATCTTTGGCTCAGAGCACTTTCCCAATAGACAGCTAAGCTTTCTATACACTATAAGGTCATCTTTACTCTTTGAGGATTCAGAGTGTCAAATTTTCTTCACATTCAAGAGATGCCTATATTTTTAAATAAAGATACATGGCAAGCCTGTGTTGACCTTTTTTGAATTAATTAATTGTCTTCTTAGGCAATAAAGTAATGATTTTGTAGAGCAATTTCCACATCTTGATCATTAGTAATAATAATCAGTGGTTTTTTTTTTTTCCTTCCTCCATAGCAGTTTCACTGCAAAGGGAATTTCACATAAAGATGAAAGAGAGATCAGAACTTAGTATGAAACAACAACAAAAAAAAACTACTACAGTATCACCTTTTTAAAAAAAATTATTGTTATTAGACTTTCTGGTGCCCTGAGCAGATCTCCCAGAGCACTCCTATGACTGCTGCTGTCATTGCTGAGATTCACACCTAAATAAATAAACAAAACAAAACCCAGCTGACTGTGTGTCTCAAGAAAACAATTCATCATTTGCTTCATGAGAAAGGAACAGAAAGCAAGTGGAAAGCTGGATTTTAAAGGGCACTGCTAACATGAGAAGGGAGAAATGTCAAAAATGTTAAAGTAAACACTAGACTAGCTTCTGTCCTGGTTTTTTTTCACTGAGTTTTTTTTTTCCCTTGGTATCTTAAAAATCCTAAATGCTGTACCATTACATTTATTCCCAATGAGTACATAAGGAAATAAATGTAAATTATAATAGAAATAGCAAATACGTCTTGAACACGCGACAGCAGGAATATAAAGCAGGATTTTGAGAATTTAACTGGGGAAGGGAGATAGAAAAGAATACTTAGACTTTCCTGGCAGTAACTATTGAGTCTTAAATCTTAAGTAGGTGTTTGCCAAAAAGAGAAAGAAAAAAAGAATATAGAAGAGCATTCCCAGCAAAGAAATATCATGAGTAGAAGCAAGAAGTCATCAACATCTGGTCAGCTCCTGAAGTGCACATAGTTCAATGTGTCTGAAGCCTGACATTTGAAGGCAGAGGAGAGACAAAGGTGATGGACCTCCTGATTACTAAGACTGGACAGCTAGCCAAGGACATCAGGGAGTACTGAGTAATGGTTACAAAATGAAATCAACTTTTAAACTTACAGGCAAGGGAAAGTTAGACTGTCAGGAAATAGACCACTCTAAGTAGTAATTAAAACTGTGCATTAGGCTGGGTGCAGTGGCTCATGCCTGTAATTGCAGCCATTTAGGAGAATCAGGAGTTTGAGGCCAGAGGCAGCCTGCATAACTTAGCCTCTCCCATGTGATACTATTCAGATTGTTAACGTTTGCTGATCTGTCTGAGAGAGCACAGGTCATGTGACTGTCAGGCATCCTGATTAAGTCTGGAAGCAGCTAGGACAGTCCCCTACTAGTACATAAGCTCCACTAGTATACAATCACCCATAAAAGTAGGAGAGCAGAGAGGCAAATTCAACCACTAACACAGGGGCATGACGCTGGCTGCATCCTCTCAGAACGGTCCATGAGTCACATGCTGTCACACCTCTCACTTGACTCTGAAAATAATTAGCTCATGTTGACTTGAGGGTTGGAGTGTGCTGACCCAGTGCTTGCTCTAGTGCTAGGATTCCGGGTGACCAAGAATACAAGTGAATCCATAGGCTCATGCCTGACTGGACTGCTCCACCCCAGGATTTTGGAAAGCTCTCCGAAAAGACTTGAGCCTGCTATCTCAAACATCATCCTTACAGCAGAGCTTTGCCTGATTCCCAATGGAGGCATATGGTCTAACTTAAGATATTGTTGTTGTTGTTGTTGTTGTTGTTAGGTGCCGTCGAGTCGGTATCCGACTCATAGTGACCCTCATAGGGTTTTCAATGGCTGAGTGCTTCGGGATTGCCTTGGGAGTGGATTGCCAGGCCCTTCTCCCATTTTTGCGGTACTGGGAATTGAACTCCGGGCCTCAGAGACTGCAGCGCAGCACTCTACCCACTGAGCTAAATCCCAGCCCTAAGATATAGAAAGAGGCTTAATTTATGGAACTGTCCCAAGCTACAGTCTGGCCAAAAACCCCAGAACTAGCACTCATTATGCTTCTTGAAATGTGAAGGCCCATTAGGGACTGCCTGGCTCTGCCTACAGGAGGCAGCCACACCAGCAATCACACCCCCCCATCAGCTATAAATATATAGGTTATACAATAATAAACTCAAATTATTTGTACTTGAGAATGGTATCTTTTTTCTTAATTTACATAAAGGTACTTTAGGGACTGATAGCTCTATAGAACATACTGCCATGGCTTTATCTCAGATTACAAGAGCCTGGCACCATGGAAATAGAGAAGAGGTAGTGGCTTTGACAGAGTCTGAGCAGTAGACTCTTGAGGGCTTAATGGCTAATTGAAAGAGTTCAGAAGGTGGTGCAATGGGGAGGACTCTAAAATGCAGATTTCTGGTTTATATGCCTAGAAACAGAAGATCCAGGAAAGGTAAAGGAAAGTTTATGACCTGTAGACCTTGAGATGTTTGAGGGATGCATGTGTAAAGATGTTTAGCAGGTAATCTACATAACAGTTTGGATCTCATTTAAGTGGTAGTTGAAACTATGAAGATATATGAGTTACCCCAAGAATGGGAAATGGAAAAAAGGGGGAGGGCAGCTCTTCAACAATGGAATTTGACATGTAGCTACAAATGAAGCATGAAAACAGAAACCTAGGAAGTTGTAACAGGGTAGGTAATAGTCAAGATTTCAATTAAAAAAACAAATGAAATGAGGATTAGACTGGGTTTATTCAATTTAGGAACTAGTAGATCAGTAGTAGCTTTTACCAAGGCCATTTGGTTGCAACAGTGGAGGAAGACTGTTAACTACAGTAGACTGGAAACATCTGGCATTAGAGGACATGGGGCAGTGCCACAAAGATCATTTTGGAGAGCTTCTCTGTGAAGCCAAGGACAAGAATGTGGTGGTAAAAATCCTGAATTGGTGATAAGAGTTAACTGTGGTTTGTTTCCATGCAGAAAGGTGAAAAGTCTATAAAAAGGGTAAGTTTACCAATGTAGCTGAATGAAAGAGATATAGACCCATATCCAACCTGCTGCTCTACCAAAGCAAAGTAGATGGTTCAGTTGAGAGAATAATGGATGCAGTATTAGAACTGGAGTCTGAACTCTACCTCCATTCTAAGTACACTTAGTTACTTTACCTCTTTAATCTCCACTGTTTATTTCCATGAGATGGGGCCACTAAGGTCTACATCATACTGTATTGCAAGGACTTTCAGGGGGAACCTGTAAGGGAGTGCCTGAGGTGGTGGTGCAATGAGCATTTAGTAAATATTGATTTCAGTCATTATTAAAGATCTGATTGGGGACCATCAATGTAATTATTGTTGCTTCCTTTGCCATTTTTGTTCATATAATTTTTATCTCTTTAGGAATTTGGTGACAGGCTCTGTTAGTCTGTTCCTCCATTATTTGAAGGACAGGCCAAAGGTCCAGTTTGGAAATGAGAGCAGAAGACTAGTGGACAACATTGGCTCCATCCACTGATACCTCCCAGAGGTACAGAAACAGGATTCATGAAGATGTTAACAAGACTCCAAGTTCTTACCCTAGCTTTGTTTTCAAAGGGATTTTTACTCTCTTTAGGAGATCATAACTTTCTGAGGAGGGAAATTAAAATAGAAGGTGACCTTGTTTTAGGGGGCCTATTTCCTATTAATGAAAAAGGCACTGGAACTGAAGAGTGTGGGCGAATCAATGAAGACCGAGGGATCCAACGCCTGGAAGCCATGTTGTTTGCCATTGATGAAATCAACAAAGACAATTACCTGCTGCCAGGAGTGAAGCTGGGTGTTCATATTTTGGATACATGTTCAAGAGATACCTATGCATTAGAGCAATCACTGGAATTTGTCAGGGCATCTTTGACTAAAGTGGATGAAGCTGAGTATATGTGTCCTGATGGATCATATGCCATTCAAGAAAACATCCCATTGCTCATTGCAGGGGTCATTGGTGGCTCTTACAGCAGTGTTTCTATACAGGTAAGATTAGCAGATGCTATGCTAAAGGGCTGTGTCTCTTTGCTTTTGTGCCTCAGGGGAACCAAAGGAGATGATCCTAATAATTTCATCAATGGATGATATTAAGAATTTAATTCTTAATTTCAATGTGTATCTGATGATACAGGTGTTAAGAAAGAATACTAATCTACCTCTGAAAATTATTTAGAAGTATATCAGGTAGTTACTTCACCATAACAAACTGCCCCAAATTCCGTGGCTTATTTATTAATACATGAGTCTAAAGATCACCTAGAGCAAGTGAATGGAGGCTGGGGTTAGCTGTGGGTGGCTCTGCCCAGGTTGTTTCTTTTCCTCCTCCTGGAATCAGTGGGCTAGCCTGGGCATGTTCTTCTCAGAGTGATGGCAAAGGTGTGAGATAATGCAAATGCAACCCTCAAGCCCCTTTCAAGCTTCTGTTTGTGTCATATTTGCTAACATCCTGTTAGCAGAAGCAACTCATAGGGCTCAGTCCAGAGTCAAACAGAAAGACACCCTGCCTACAGTACAAATGCTGCAAAGTTACATAACAAAGAGTATCCTTATAAGATAAAATTGTGATTTGAAACCATTGATCTAGTCAATGACAAAAAGGCACAATATTTCTAAACTCTGCTTTTTCACTAACTTGTATTAAGCATCATGTTGCTCAGAGATAAAATATAAAGAATTTCTCAGTATATAACCTAAAAATATGTACAGAGAAACCAGATAATTACCACCAAAAAGGAAAGAAAGAATGAAAGAAAGAAAGAAAAAGAAAGAGAGAGAGAGAGGGAGAAGAGAGAGAGAGAGAGGGAGGGAGAGAGGGAGGAAGGAAGGAAGGAAGGAAGGAAAGATTTTGCACACAAACTAGATAAAAAGCTGATAAGTGGCTCTCATATTGTTACAGAAAGAAGAAACATCTCATTCAAGCTCTTGCAATGCTTACATGATCACAGAATTGTAGAGATAGGAAAGAGCTGAGAAATCATCTAGTTCAACCTTCTCATCTTCCCAGTTTCCAGAAGAAATTGGTTTCATGAAAACTCCCATCAATAGGCAGACCAAGAACCAGAACTCAGATAGAGTTTTTGTACTTTTGTGCTTTCTCAACTACCTCATATGATTTCTTTATGTTTCTTGAAGTTCAATTTTTTTTTTCTGGTAAGAACACTAATATCATAGTAATAAAAGTCCATGACTCTAAGAGCCGTACACTTTGCCTCCTACCCAATTACTACAATCAAAGCCCAAGCACTAAAGGGAACCATATGATACTCATGCTGTCTTTATATGTAACAATCCCACTTAAATTGGCTCTATTTGCATTGGAATAACCTTTATCTCTACATCCCAGATTTGTGGCACTTAAGATTCCACGTGTATTTCTGTGCTGTTCTAAATGAGCTATTTTAAATTCCCTTCCTTCTTCAGAGCACACAGTCATATTATGAGTAATTAGGATAATTGGTTTTTCATAAACACCCTTTGGCTTCATTAAGTGGATAGAAAAAATTGTGCATCTCAAAGCAGATTTGTTAATTTTGTTATCATTTCTATACTTGGATCAGGAAATATGTATTTTTCTGAGAGAACTTAAGATATACATATCTACCATACTTCAGTAATAATTTCACCAGCTTCCTGTCACTCATTTCATAAATATTTATATTATACCCAATATTACCACTAGTAATAGAGTTTGCAGATGCTTTTTCAATACTAGCTTCCCCCAGTGCAATAAACAGTACTCTAAAATACAAGCGTCCACAATGATTTATCTTAAGAATTTAACAAACTATGTCTTACAAATATATTTTTTATCTAATTTTACTTTTTTGATACTAGATACTTCTCAGCAAAGGTCAAGTCGACTTAAGGAGGAAAATGCTGGCTTTGAAAACCCTGTACTTGTTCTCAAGGGAAGAAGTTGGCTTTATTCCTCAAAATACCTAGCTTACTCATTGATTTACCTGGTCAATATCACCATAAAGTCACAAATTTTGATATCCTTTCTGTTTCCATAGTATAAATAAAGAAACCAAAACTACAGTGCTCTAAGAAATGGTAGAGATTCTAGCATCAGAAACACCTAGGTGAGAATTTCAACTCTACCTTTTACTGTTTAAGCTATAAAATTAGGAAAACAGCATTTACCTCCAAAAGTTGCAGAGAGGATAAATTGAAAAACTGGAAAAATTCTCACCAAAAAGTTAACAGACTTGATACACTGTTATTATCATGTCCCTAAAATTACAAGAAAAGTCAGTGGAAGGGCTACATTTTAAAGGGGCCTTTGATAAGAAGATAAGGGGGAAGTTAACCTGAGCAATATACAATGAAATACACGTATGGAAATGTCATAATGAGACCCACTAAGTTGTACATTAAAATTTACTACTAAAAAAAGGCCTTTGCTGGCCTTATCAGTGACCCAGAAGTCTAATGTAGTGATTTCTGGTCCTCTATGTTGTTGTTGTTAGGTGCCTTCGAGTCAGTATTCAACTCATAGTGACCCTATGTACAATAGGTGATACAGTATTGTCAGTGCTTCTCTGCTATTCATAGAGTTTTCAATGGATGGTTTTTTTGGGGGAGTGGGTTGCTGGGTCCTTCTCTCAAGCCTACAACACCTGGTGTTCCCAGGAGGTTTCCCATCCAAGTACTAACTAGGCCCAATCCTACTTAGCTTCAGAGATCTGATGGGATTGGATGCCATGGTGGTAAGACTGCAGGTCCTCTATGTAGTCAATCAACAAATCGATCTGTATAAAGATACTATTGTGTTCTCTGCATTGTGATAGAGATTAGAGAGAACTGGAGAGTCATATAGAAAACATTCTTGACTTTAAGCACCTTCAAGTCTGCAGTAGGTTCAGTACTACTATAAAATAATAGAGACTCTAAGAGAAAAACTAACAGCCACAGTATAAATGAGATAGTGGATATGAAGAGGCTGATCAGAAAGTTGTGGCAGATGTTCATGTGCAAGAAGACAAAGACATCAGCAAGAAAAGTGCTACAGTAGGAAGGAAAGGGCAGATCCAGGGTCTCTACTCCCTTCTGAATGGCCCCCAGATTTCCTGACTCCTTAGCTCTGATTAGGCCACACACTGGTCCAGGCCAAGGCAAAGCTGGGAGTTGAAGCAACTGCTCCAGACAGTGACCTGTAGACACTCTTCCAAGGAACCTTCCTTTCAGCAAAGCATCATGAGTGAAAAGAGGTCATAGGAGGCCCTTGTACAGCTAAGAATTAAAGGATGCTACCCCTGTGAAGTTTATCTGTCCCTTAATAAGAATTCTAAAAATATATATAGTCAATGGCAATCCAAAGCACTAAGTCCCTAATGGTGAATCTAATGCACTCTTGTACATTAAAGATTTAGGAGAAGGGACTTTTCTGGGTATCTATCATATTCACCTATTTCTGCTTCCATGGCTGATTGTGGTCATACACCCGGGTGCTCAGTGACTATGGTGACAGCATGTAGCTAGTAGTAGTACCCTCCACTTTCAACTACTTTCAACTTCCTGAATAAGCACTGGAAAGTGTCTTTGATTGAATTGAATCTGGGAAAAAGAGGGTAAAGCAGTAGAAGAAATAAAGGTGTACAAATCCATCACATAATTTTTAAAAAGCCTATGATCCCATTTCAACATCCAGTCACAAACCACAGCCCGTAGATTTCAGTATCAAAGCTACTTATTGAGAGAATTTTAGAGAATGATGGTATTTGTGCATCTTCCCTTCTGTGGCTCTACCAGTTGTTTAGACATTGTAATGTCCCTACTTAGGGCCTGGACTGCTTTCCTGGGCAAACTGCTTCAGGAGATACTTACTCTCCAGCTTCCTATTCTTCTGAAGCCAGCAGAGGGGACATTCCATGCTGCATTAGCTCACAGATTAGGTAGTGTTTGAGAGAAAACTGCATGGAAAGGAGAAATCTTAATGACTTGCTGGATTAAGCTGTTGCACCATTCATGAAGAACTACATAATTATTTTCCCAGGGCTCTAATTATGGGTGACAAACCACTGTGTGGTGGTCTCTTTTTAAAGCAGCAATATTGATTTCTTAATTCAGTCATCAATGAACATGAACATCAAAATCCTATATTAGCAAATATACTTTGGGGATCTATTCACCCACTCCAGTGAATAAGTTTCTTTTCAAAGCATCTTTGAGGCTGTATCTTGATCTTCTCTATAAACCTGCAAACTCCTCTCTTAAGAAACATAGTATTTCTTCAAAAAGAAAATGAGGTCAATTACCTTTAGCAAGGCAATTGTCTTTATGGTACTTATTGACAAGCAGTGTTTATACTTGTACTTTTCAAATAGATTGTAGACACCTCTTAAGTTGTCTAGTCAAAAATGTTCCTTGAAATGTTCCTAAAATGTTCCTGACTCTTTTCAAAAGATGTACCATTTCCTTAACCTATCCTTCCTAGGCAGACCAAATTTTAGCTGAAATATAGCAGTTATGGTTGACCCAGTTATTTTTTTGTCCCTGAGTGTTAAAATGACCTCAGCAACCAATGGGAATTTAGGTTAAATGGCATCTAAAACCTGAGCTCATAGAAAAGGCAGAAGTTTGCCTTGAAAGGATCTTACTATTTCTTTCACATCCCTGGTATAGCGAGGCCCTTTTTCAGAATGTTTAGCACTATCACTATCCAGGAACTCTAACTCTGAGAGATGGTCACTATGACTTTGTTTATCATGACATAGATTTGGATGTGCCATGCCCACATTATATGCCTGAGAAGAATCATTCCTTAAACCAAATCCTTTGCAGTAAATTCATAGGCTTTATTTATATGGGGAAAGAGGAAAAGCACATAAAGACAGCCCTTTATTATACCTCTTCTGCCCAGTTCTGCAGTGGTAGAGTGGAGTGGACCACTACTGGTCAATTTGTATTAAGCATTGCCTTCTGTCAATGATTCAGTCCTTGTTTATATTCAAATTGTTTTGGAGAAGAGTCACACATGACTTACTAGTCTTATAGAAGCATTGAAAAGAAAATAACTGAAGGACTTGGAAGTACAAAAGCCTTCACCTAGTTAGCTGTCTCCAAGTATCTGATGGGCTGCTAATAGAAACAGTTATACTTTCGCTGTGGATAAATAGACTGAATCTAGAGCAGTTTCTCAACCTTGGCAGTATTGACATTTTGAGCTGGAAAGCTCTTTGTTATGTAGGGCCATCCTGTATATTTTAGGATGTTTAGTAGCCTCCCCCGCCCCGTCTCTACCTATAAAATGCCAGCAGCCCAAGGTGTAACATCCAAAAAAGTTTCCATACATTGCTGAGTTACAAAACTACCCCATCCCCACTGATAATCACTGATTTGGAGCAAGACATATTTAGGGCCAAACTAAGAAAGAGCTCTTAGAAATGAAAATACTCTGACAATGAGGGAGCGGAAGAAAGTGGATCTTTTGTCACTGGAGTTATTCAAGCAAAGGTTGGTCATTCATGAAGAATATCAAAGCATCACATTATCATTTAAAGTATATAGCATTTATTCAAGGCATTCCTTGACTTTATAATTATATATTGCTCAATAAAAATATTCTAATAGGGTCTAAGTGACTGCCAAGGAAGTATCTAAAATATGATACAAAGTAAATAATAGGTACTTTTCTATCAGGAACACTTTGAAGCAGAAATTTCACCTGGTCGTGGTAGTGTTTTGTGAATTTGATGAGTTAAGCATCTCAATTACCTATATATAACAGGGTACACATGTGAAATCATTTTTCATCAGAAAGTATGCTTTCAGCCAGATGCGGTGGCATATACTTATAATCCCAGTGACTTGGGAGGTGGAGGCAGGATTATCGCAGGTTTGAGGCCAGAGGCAGCATGCATAACGTAGTGAGACCCTGTCTCAATTTCAAAAATGAAAAAGGGGCTGGGGTGTAGTTCAGTGGCAGAGCACATGCAAAGTATATGCAAGGCCCTCCAGCACTGCCAAAACGAAAAGAAAAAGAAAGGAAGAGAAAAAAGAAAGTATGCTTTCATAAAGCAGATATATTTTAGGTGTAGCAAAAACTGCTCTTTAGAGTCTCAATAATATGAAGCAGAGAGAATGTAAAATAAAATTTTAAAATAGTAAAACATCTTAAAATCTCCTGAGGCATGTATAAGCAAATTAGAAAATAGCAATAAAACAGTTACATGGAGCACATGTGTATCAATTGACACCGTAAGTACTATGAGACCAGCAAGAATGACAGAATGATCAAAAAGGAATGGAGTTAAACAGGAAAAGGTTTTTAGTTCTATGTAAACAGAAAAGCTGCTCTGATGTCTCTCTAGTAAGTTGCTTCCTGCTTACTTACAAGGTGATACCTACACAGATTTCTATAAAAGAAAGAAAAGGGTTTCTTATACCTAGACTAATGTCATTTAGCTGTCAGCATACCTTGCCAAATCCTCTCCTTCAATCCTCAGCTCAAACCCTAACCCTTCTGAAAAACCTTTCCTAAGCCTATACTACATAAACATACTCCTCCATCACTAACTTATTAAAAATATTGTTAGCTATGTGCAATAGCACACACCTATAATCCAAGCAACTTCAAAGATGGAGGGAGGAGGATCACAAATTCAAAGCCATAGTCAGTCTATGAAACCTAACCTAACGAGACCCTGTCTCAAAATAAAAAGTGAAAAATGGGATGGGGGAGCAGCTCAGTGGTAGAGGACTTGCAAAGCATGTGTGAGGCTCTGGGTTCAACTCCCCGGTACCCCCCCACACACACAATATCTATATATCTAAAATGGAAGAAGGACCTGGCAATCCACTCCCAAGGCAATCCCGAAACGGGCAGCCATTGAAAACCCTATGAGGGTCACTATGAGTCAGACACCGACTTGATGGCATCTAACAACAACAACAATATATCACATACATATTTTACATATATACATATATATATTCATTTACATAACTATGTTTCCACCAAACCATAAACATCTTGAGTTAGGAACCACATCTCTCTGTCTTTGTATTGCCAGCACCTCGAATAGTGCCTCTACTCGGAAGGGAGTAAATATTTGTTGAATGAAATGAAAGACTTAACATATGATAATCTACAACATTTACAAATGGCTAAAAATCTGTAAATGAATTTTGGATGGTGCTTACAACCAATGTTCCACCTATTCTAGATCAGTCTGGATGCTCATAAATAAGAAATAAACATTTTCCTACTACAATGGAAAATTGGGTTTAATATAAAAGACAGGTGACGTAACAAATGTGAGCATGCAGGACAAAATCTCTCCCTTCTTCCCACCCTCACTGTCTACACTTACGCCACAAGATGCCCTGATTTGAGAGCAGCCCTAGGGATTCCACTCCATTGGTCCTCCAACCGACTATTCTAGAGAAGACCATCCAAGGCTAAACCTAGCTGGATTCCCAGAGCCATGCCAGACACAATCTAAGTCCCACACTTAATCTAATCTGGTTCTATTCAGTCTCTAGAGAAAGAATACATAGAAGGCTCACCAGATTCCAGATACCACTTGCAGGTAGCTAATGGAAAGGAGAAGGGAACATCATTCTGTCCTCAATGGACACAGAATGACAGCACTGAAAAAAATCTACTTATATCACTAGTACCTCTATGACTAGAAAAATAAAAATGATAGCTGAATTTAGTAAAAATACTACAAACATTTATGGTAGGGATAAGTTACAAGTATAAATTTTTATACTATCTTGAAAACATTCAACAGAGTGATTAAATCTCTGGGTGCAAACTAACTAGAATCGACTTAACCCTTCTTTCCCTCTTTGCTCATGCCAAAGATGGCAATATCAATAGTACCTTACTGAGTTATTATGGCAATTAAATAAGAAAACGAACAAAAAGCAATAAAAATAGTGCTTCACATAATAATCACTCTACAGCTTAGAAGATATTATTTATTTGTGTTTTGTTTTATTGTCTTTCATTCAACATCATCAGGTCAAAAGGAACAGTTTTAAGAGAAGTTGAAACTAAAAGATTAAGTACCAAGTTTGTTTCTATCAGGTTACAGGTAGCAGAATCAACATTAGAATCCAGATAGCTTGCCTCCCGTACTGCTGTCTTGATTACTTGCTCTCATAATCTAAACTTCAGGAAAAAACCTTTCTCAAAAGTTATCTCACGAAAAACTTTTTATTTATTTCCTTCTCAGACTCTCACTCTAAAGCAATCTCAAAGCTGATTGTTTTGAGATCTTCCTCTATTGCCCTTACTTTGCTTCCTATAAGAAAGGGCAATGCCATTCAAGGGCTGAATCACAAGTGAGAGGCACCAGCAACAGCAAATAAAAATGCTTTTGATAACATTTTTTCAATTGTAGAAATTTCTCACCAAAGGTAATTATCTAAGATACACTATTGTTCCCCTTTGCTTTGGGTTAATTTGTTCCTTAATTAATTCCTCTTCTGTTGGGTATTTACTTGGAAAGTACTCTAGTGAGAGACAAGAGGTTACTCTCTCTACCACTATTCATAAGGAATCAATTCACAGGGCAAAAAGGCTCATGGATATGAACCAGCCTTATATTGCAGCTCACATGTCTATGATGGAGATCACAGAATGAAAAGTACAGGACAGAGACACATCTAAGATATTAGCAATTGTTTTATGATTATAGATTAATCTGTTGCTGTTGTTAGGTGCCATTGAGTCAAGTGTGATTCATAGTGACCCTACATACAATACAACACTCCCCAATACCATGCCATGCCAGGCGTTATTGTCAGTGCTTCTCTGCTATTCATAGGGTTGTCAATGGATTGCTGTGGGAGTGGGTTGCCAGGTACTTCTCCCTAGCCTGCAGTACCAGGTATTCCCAGGTGTTCTGTCATCCAAGGACTAACTAGTCAATGTTGTTTAGCTTCTGAGATCAGGCAGGATCAGATGCCAGGGTGCTATGGCCACAGACAAATATGTAAGCTCATTGAATAAGACTCTTGACACTTTTAATTAAACCTAAGATATGATTTTGCTTTAATGACACAAAGTTCTCTTTTCAAATTGCCATTAAAGATGCACCTTTCTCAGTGAATCAATACGCACAAGGTTCAGTATTTCAATATAGAAATAGTCAACTCTTAGCAGTTTATAATAATGAAAATTCATTGATTTAATGTAGTAGAAGTACTTCTACTGATCTGTGAAAAATTCAGTTGAAAACTCATAAAATATTTTTCCAATTAATGAGTGTGGGAATTTAAGTATAGTGTTCCAAAAAACACCTGCAGTTAAATTCTAAACATTAATACTTCAAGCTGTTTATCAGTAGGACTTCAAACACTAAAATTGTGGTGTTGCTATTTTTGACACCCCTACCTGGCATATTATGGAAATCTCTGTTACTAGTGACAGTCTTAATTCTTTGCAGCTCTTTGACTTCATATTCCAACAGAGGTAATTGCACACACGGGAAAATACAATAGAAGCAATATCTCCAAAAATTATACTTCAAATATAGACAAGATTTCCTTGCCAACTGGTCAGAATGGCAAAGCATCTTGAAAGATCTGCTATCATTTAACAGGGTTGAATTTGCAGGGTATGCATCCCAGGAACTAGTTGATTTCTCCCAGGCACTGTGCTCCCAATTTGGGTAGATGCCACTTGGATCACACTGAGGCCTCATAGTATACAAAGCAGTCAACTAAGCTCTCCCAGTGTGGAAAACACGTCATTGAACACAATTTACAATTTGTTCACAATTTTTCTATACAAAGGTAATTTTCCACTGAAATAAAAACTATGTGTATGCATCATGCACATATTGCCTATGTTTACAAAGTGGTTTTAAAGTGTATCATTTGTACAAGATTGAAAGAAATGTAACACCTCATGCATATTAGTGCAGTGTGGTGAATTTCACCTGCTACCAATGGCTATTTAACTGACTCTCAGCTCTTATTTCTACATTAAAGAAAGTATTTCTGTTATTTTTTCTGAGGTGCTTCCAGGAAGATAAAAATTCTTCAGCTTTTCTATAGTTTCCAACAATTACTATAATTTATGACCTGCTTACTTGTAAGAAGGCAAAAACTATAATGCAACAGAAAGCGTAGTTCTTGAATAATGACTACTGAATAACTAAAATAATTTGAAGCAGGCTCAAGTTTTTCTCTAAATCTCCAATCTTAATATTTCTATTATTAAATTGTACCATGTTATTGAAATTACATATTTCCTGGCTTTCAAGAATTCATAGTGTAACTCAGAATGAATGCTTTGTCCATTTAATGATCTTTTCCTCATTATTTCCAAGTCAATGTCAACTGTTGCAGTCTCTTAAAATATGTCATTCCCCTCCAAAAAAAAATATGTTTTTTCCTCTCTTAATGAATAAAGATCAAACCAGTTACAATTGCATATAAGATACATAGCAGTCTAACCCAATCCCTCTATTCTTCCTTACTTTGTACTGATGCTTGCGAGACACTGGTGCCCTGTGACACTGAATCATCTTACTATCAAGGCAAATGTGTACTTTCTTCTGTTTTTGGTATCTTCTACATAAAACTTCCTTTTCCTCTGCCTGGTAAACTTTCACTTAGTCTTCAAGGCCAAGCCTAAGTATTATGGCCTGAAATACCTCACCTGGGGGTAATCAGTTGCTGTTTTACTTGTGTTTTGTATATGCTTGTACACACATTTCTCAAAATTTTATCCTTGGCTATGTTTCTTTGTCTTTCAGAAGATGATAGCCTCCTGGAGGACAGTGAGGGTAAACTGCTTAACCTGGAAAACCTATATTTTAGAGCACCTTGTATAATTGGCACTAATCAAAACTTGTTGAATGAATAAATGTTGAACTAGACATTATCATCATCTCCATCACTTTTTAATTATTTACTATGTACCAGCCAGCCAGTTAAGTTTAAACCTTGTGTAACTTCATAAGCTAGGGATTACTATTATTCCCTTTCTACAGATGAAAAACTTGAAGCTTAAGGAATTAAAATAAGTTGCCTAAGGTCACACAGCTAGTGAGAGAAGGAGTTGGGATTCTAGTGCTGGCCTGATTCCAGCCCTGTGCACAGAACACTACGCTATTTGCTTCTTTTGTGCCTGACAGCTCTGTTCAAGTAATGAATAGTTAGCAAAGACACCATGAATAACACAGTTCTGTTCACTACAAATAATACTGTGTATATCTCTCTGCCCTAAATTACTTCAGGAACTTAAAAGTAAATAATAATCTTTTAAGGAATATTAGGCTGTAATCCTCAGCTCTACCCAAAGATTGTGTCCTTGTGTTAACAACCACAAAGGACAGAAATGCCTTTTTATTGATAAGGATATGTTGCCATAATATTCTTACATAAGTAATTTCAGGAGCCACAGAAAAATATGGATTGGTTTAACTTGGGACTCTGTTATATCTTTAAGTAACATTGCCAAAAATCAATTATCTAAGCCACAGAAAGATGTTTCTGGCAAAGCTTTTGGTGTCAAGTCACTTGGGAAGTTATGCTTTTGTAAGTATTGCTGGCCAGCACAAACACTGGATGAGATATGACATAGACCTTTTGACTCCATTGTTAGTGGCTGAAACCCACACCAATTCAATTCCATGATTTCTCTTAAAATTTAATTCATGGAGAATGGAGCAATCAAAGAGCAAATAAAGACTAATTCAGTGGAGAAAATACCTTCTTTTTTGTCTTATAAGTACCTACTCACTCTGAATAGGGAAAAAAAGTTATTCCTGAGATACTGCCTTGTTGGTAAGGGAGTAAGACAGCAGACACTTGAATGCTGACAGGCACAGCCATGGTGAAAACTCTGGCATGTCTTATAATGCCTGTCTTCTCAAATAATAGGGCTCAAGGAATGCTTTTTGTCTGCATAGCGTTTCAATCTCAATGACAAGCTATGAGAATGGCAACTGTATTGTTCACCAATCCCTTAGATTTAAATGAAGAAAACAAGATATATGATAATTGAGATTGCAAGCCATGAATGGCGAGCTCAGTGATTTCAGGAGAAATCTGGGATAGGAATCTGAATAACTTTGAGCCATTTTTGAGAGTTTCTACCAAGATAAATAGAATTCCTTATTTGGAAAGTCCATGGAACAATGCTGGGACTGAATCATGCTGCTGAATGGGAATGGTGCTAGAGGTTTTTGACCCACGTTTTTTGAGCCCATAGCATGTAAGAGTGAGTGACTTTTGCCAATTATTTTGAGCAAAATGGCATTTTCTATACTCTATATGATTTCCTGAATCTAGATTAATCCTTGGCCTTCATATTTGGGATCCAGTCAAGTATTTTCATGAAAAATGTTTCCAGATGTGTTTCAGGTAGTGTGACAAGAGAAAGAAAGAAAAAGAAAGAAAGAAAGAAAGAAAGAAAGAAAGAAAGAAAGAGAGAGAGAGAGAGAGAGAAAGAAAAGAAAGAAAGAAAGAAAGAAAGAAAGAAAGAAAGAAAGAAAGAAAGAAAGAGAGGCAGAGGAGGAGGAGGAGAAGGAAGGAAGGAAGGAAGGAAGGAAGGAAGGAAGGAAGGAAGGAAGAAAGGAAGGAAGGAAAGAAGAGGGAGAGAAAAGAAAAAGAAAAGAAAAGTAAAGCAGAGAGGTGACTTATCCTTCGTTCAATGACAATATGATTGGCATGCTTTATGGACAGGCAATTTGTGTGATGTGAACAGCTTGAATTCCTCAGGCAGTTTCTCAACTATATACCACCTCCAGTTCCAGTTTAAAATACAAGCCAGTCTGAAATTTTGTATAGCTAATAGTTTAACTTGATCAATTTGAAAAGAAAGAGCACTGAGATTTCTTAGCATCACAACCTCCAGAACTTGTTTTATATAATAACCTGGGCTGCGAGGTAGCAGATGGTTCAAAGTGCATCACTCAGTGCTTCTTTTCCAGGTTCATGTATAAGCATTTAATTAAAAGAACTAAATAAAACATTCATCTCTGTATATGTGACAAAACAATTAAAGGTGTAAGCTTATTCTTAGAAAACAGCCCCAAAGAGAGATGAACAGTGAATAGCAGAGAATACAAAGTCAAACCCATGGAGATTATTAACAAGTCTGCAGATTCCCAACACCGCAGCAATGGTTTTTTTGTTTTTTTTTTTTTCAAATACATATAGTTCAGTTCTGCAAATAGCATTTTTCTTGGAAGTAAGCATTTGATGCCTCTTTGCCATCTGGAATTTTTGTAGCTAAGGATAGGTCCTTAAAAAACCAGTTGTTCCTCTTAATGTATTAGCACTGAATCAGAAGCCAATAGTTCTGAAATTCTCAAGATGGAAAATTGCTTTAGTGGGAAACTTGTTTATTTGAGACTCTAAATGTGCATAGTCCTTTTCATTTTCTGTTGAAAAAATACTCGGCCTTGTGTCATGCTAGAAGACACAAAGCTCATGTTTGAAATGGGTGTATTGTGGACTGCTGAGAAGGAAGAGGGACCACAGGACTGATATGGGTGATCACAGATGACTCTAAAGTGTTCCAGTTGACATCCTCTTTTTGTTTTCACAATGCAAAAAAGTAATAGACTCCTTGAGGTCCATTTCCAGGGTTCATATTCCTTTGCTGTCATGATCAGAGCATTGCTGAAATAAAGTATGACACCTGGAATCCCAATAAGAAAAATCCCAGTGACTTGCTAAATTTTGTCAAGAGAAGTAAAACTCCCAAATAAATTAGTGTATAACTCAAACTTAAATAAAAAAAAAAAAAAGCCAATACATTTGTGATTTTCTAGGCCACAAACAAAAAAAACCTGAAAACATTAATTATGGAAATGGTTTCTGATAAACATCATTTACCTGTGCCTCTCAGACCCCAGGAAATAATGGACTCTGCTATAAACACATTGTATATCTCACATAAATCATAATGCCAGACCTGATTGTGATATTTTCAATTCAAAGCTTTCATCCTCCCAGTGGAAATTTCCCAGTAAAATTCTTTGATGATCATTGTTATCTTTGTAGATAATGAGTTGGTAAACAAACATGTATGGAGCCACCAAAAGAATATACTGACAAGTGAAAAAGTATACTTCTGATAACAAAGAATGCTTTCTCATGGTCCTCAAATAAAAGAATTTCTGGCTTCAGGAAGAAAAACAAACAAACATAATATCACTTGAAATATATATCATTGCAGCATTATAGTGAGAATGACTGGTTATGAGTTTGGGCTGCAGGGTAGATTGAGCAAATCTGGGACGAATAAATATAAGGGTGGTCTGAGAATCCCCAAGATCGAATCCTACCTCTAACACCTTGTCAACACATTGTGTCTCAGTTTCTTAACCTATAAAATGGGATAACAGCAGTTTCAACCACATAAAATTATAATGAGTATTAGAGGAGATAATACATCTGCAACACTCAGAACAGTAGCCAGCACAAAAATGTTAGGACTATTAAAAATTAATAAATTCCCAAAAAGGATAGTCTGAGTAAAGGAACGTAAAGAATAGCAAGACTAAAATAGCTTTTCTCTGTCTACCTTTGAGGAAACCTGAATGGATCTACAGTGAACAAACCACTTCATCATTCCTCTTCAACACTTTGTCTACTCTTGGATTTCTGGCAACATTCAGCTTTGCATCTGTAACTTTGTCTTTCCCAGATTTCTTCTTCCTTCTTCACTTATATAATTTTAACTTAAATACAGAAACTTCTATCTCATCCAATGTAATATCACCTGTTGTCAGAGAGGGAGCCTTATCCTTTGGGGAAATCAAAAGAATGGGCTCCAGTTTTAGCTCTTCTGTCTGTTGGTTGTGTACATTTTAAAAGTTACTTAAACTTGTAGGCTTCCTCGCCTAAAAGGAAAAGGCTTAGGTCATCTTCATGGTTCCTTCTTGCTCTAAAATGTAATGATCTTGCAGCTCACTTATATTTTTACCAACAGCATTGCTTAAAAATTTTAATCTTACTTGACTGCTATACACAGACTTTCTTCAAAGCTGCTCTCTGAATATATTTAACTTTGTTCTCAACTCCTATCACTTTTCCTTTCCACAAGTCCAAGAAATGTCACCAATTCTTAGTTGAAGTTATGTTCCTCCAGACTACAGCTCTTTCCTAAAAGGTTTAGCTAACGTTGAAAAGTTGCATTTCGAGTGAAATGTACTCTTAATGAACACACACTGATTCCTAATAATTGCCTGGTTTGGTTTTTAAGTGCTTACATGATCTCTATTAGACAATTCTGTGCTAGAAATTTACCAAACATATGCCTATTGATTATGTTTAGTCTTGATTTATATTTCCTGGATTTGCCCTTCTTCCTCCCCTTTCACCTAGACAGTTGTTCCATTGTTAATTTCTAAAAGATTATTAATAGTGATTCCATAATCTAACCTGCAATTTTTTCCAGCACTTATAGAGGCAAACTCAATACAATTCTGAGCTTTTTCTTTTGTTTTTTCTCCTACTTTGATGTGAGGTAAACTTTTTCATGTTACTCATATTATCATTTCCACATTAGGATACACCCTTACTGGGGAGAATGAGAACGCAAGAGGTACTGAGCAGTGTCTTTCTTTTACTTATATGGAATCAACTCCCCCATCCATTGGTTCTCTTACTTCCTACCACGTTTTCTCTAAAAACACAATTTCAAAGCAAAACAATAACAAAAATGATTTTGCTCCATTTCCACACACTGTGCTCTAGTATCTCATTCTCACAGCCCCATGCTGATCTTTATACTATGCATGGTGAGGACCCCAACATACCTACTGTCCTCATCCGTTGTCACTAGTTCTCTTAATACTTGAATCCCCCAGTATAGGCCAGCAACCCAGTGGATTCTTTTGGAGTTCTTGTCTTTGTCTTGCTGGGATTATTATATATTCTATTTCTACATTTCTTTCTAGAATCTGTATCTATGCAAAGAATATCTCTACTTTTAAAATACTTTTTTCTAAAACATATATAACTAGATCCTGCTTTTCCTTCCTCCTCTCCTACTAATAATAACTTAATTGGGTAACTTTCTTCTAAAATTTCACACCACTTCCCCATCCTAAAACAATGCTTCCTTCATCATTCAAAGTGATGCCCAGTGTAGGAGTTTCCTTATTTCTTCATGCTTTCTCAGAGAAACCATATGGCCAGTAAGCAAGTCAGGAATGTTTTAAATGCCCAACTTTTAGATAAATGAGACTGAGAACTTAGTTGACAACTACCTGCTCATCCCCCAACCTCAACTTTAAATTTTACATTAAAAAGAAAGCTCCTGCTAACAGCAACTCCCCCAAGGGTCTGTCAGCTTTTCATGCTCTGGGAGTTTGTGTGTTGCTGTGATGCTGAAATCTATGCCACCAATATTTCAAATACCAGTAGAACCACCCATAGTGGACAGATTTCAGCTGAGCATCAGACTAAGACAGACTAGGGATAAGGGCCTGGCAGCCCACTCCTGAAGAAATTAGCCATTGAAAATCCTATGAATAGCAGAGAAGTACTGTCAAACAGAGTGGCTCAAAATGAGCCCCCTAGGCTGGAAGGCACTCAAAGATGACTGGGAAAGAGTTGCTTCCTCAAAGTAGAGTCAACTTTAATGACAGGAATGGAGTAAAGCCCCCAGAACCTCCTTTTCCTGGTGTGGCATAATCCAAAATTAGAAGAAGCACAATGGCCACAATAATGGACTCAAACATAAAAAAGTCGTGTGCATAGCACATTGTCTTGTAGTGTTTTGTTCTGTGGTACTTAGGGTTGCTATGAGTCAGACCTGACTGGATGGTACCTAACAACAAACTAATAGGCAATCTATGCTATACAATGTACTACTGCTTCTGTTCCTCTCTCCTGCTCTTCCTACCGAGATGTCTCTCTGTGCTTCAAGTCTCAGGTTCACAGTTGTACAGTAGAGGGTAGAGAGGAAGGTATACAGACATAGCATTGGTATTTGAAGTCAAAAGACCTAGTTTTATATTTTGATTCACCTCTACATTCTAACTATAAAATTATGAACAAGTTTCATCACCTAGCAGAATTCAGTTTTTGCATATTAACGTGGAGATAATAACACCCATCCCAAAGGCCATTGTGAATATCAAAGAAGATAATATACATATATGCCCATATGCAGGGCATTGGTAACTAGTTTTACAACAGAACCGATCTTTAAAATGCAAAAAGCAAACCACAAACATTGCTCTTCTTCTCTAGAAATCAGATTCAGATAGGTGAGGGAGTTGAATGAAGAAAGATTAATAATCTACTCCCTTTGGGGTTTAGCTCAGTTGGTAGAGTGCTGCTCTGTACTCTCTGAGGCCCTGAGGTCAAATCCTCATCACTGCTAAAATGGGAGAAGGACTTGGCAGCCCACTCCCAAAACAATCCCAAAACAATCAGTCATTGAAAACCTTATGAATAGCAGAGAAACACTAACATAGTGCCAGGCATGGCACAATGTCAGGCAGTGTTATGTTCTGTTATGCATAGAGTCACTATGACTTGGACCTGACTCCAGGGCACCTAACAATAGCCTTCAGTGTTATTTACTTTTAAATTAAGAATTTTAACCCTTATGAATTAAGAAACTAATTTTAAAAAGAATATCTCACTATGATAAAAGTTCTTTGACACTTTTTTATTCATTGGTATTGAATGTGTTTCAAATGTAATTCTGAATATAATAATTTTAACTGTGTTATTGCTCCATGCCATTCAATATAGGTGAAATAATTAAGACTATCCTTACTTATTAGTCCATACATAGATTCCATACATAGGGATATATATAACCATCCTTCAAATGATAGCAATAATTGCCGTCTTATTCTAGTTCACATCTTCCCAGTCTACAACTCATTGTGCCTTTTCCCAGCACAGAGAATCTTTTCCATCTTGTTGTTATTCTATGTGTAGTTCATTTTCTTGTGCAGTCTGCCTTGATTGTAAGTTGTTCTTAAATATCCTGGAGAAGTAGACATGAAGTCACAAGATCCTTTCAGTCAAGAGATAAGGACTTTTTATCCTGGGCAACTTTTCATTACTTCTACCTCCCTAAGAGAAAAATTTCAGGAGTTTAGGATCCTTTCACTGTGGTTCCTACCTGCCAGAAAATAATGTCTGTGGGTATTTTTTAGGTCTTTTCATTGTCCATCTCCCTAAGGGGTTCTGCCTGCAGATGTACCACTGTGGCATCTAATCCCATCAGGTCTTGGAAGTTAAGCAAGATTGGACCTAATTAGTACTTGGTTGGGAGACCACCTGGGAACACCAGGTGCTGTAGGCTTGGGAGAAGGACCTGGCAACCCACTCTCCCCAGGAATCAGCCATTGAAAAGCATGTGAATAGCAGAGAAGCACTGACGATAGCATTTCACCTGTTGTACATAGGGTCGCTATGAGTCAGACACCGACTAGACAGTATCTAACAACAGTAACACTAAGGGGTTCTAATTCTGATTAATGTAACTTGAAGATGAGAAAATTATTACATCAAGAATAGATGGCCTCTCCAATGCTACTTTCAAACTTCACAGTCAAGTCAAGCCTCTGCACAGACAGAGATCCTATCAAGAAGCCTGCCAACTCTGGTCATAAATCCAATGGAACCAAAGCATTCTAGAAGTATTGACAGTACTGGCACAGTGCCATCTGTCATTTCAATCAGGCTGATTAAACAAGCAATATTCCTACATGCCAATGAGTCAGTACAGGCCATTTTGTCCAGAGTGTCCTGGTCCTGAGAGAAGAAATGCATAGTATTTCTCATCTAACCATTCAACTCCATTCCCCCAAATTCATCCATGTCCTGGAATACCAAATATAAGAAAGGTGTTGGGTTCTAACTTTCCATTATATTGTATGTCACACCCCAGATATTCTAGCTGTTCCATTTGTGGTTGAGAGGTACCAGGATTTGAAAAGATTTAGAAAATATTTTGATAGCTCTCAGCTATATCAAGTGTTCGTTTTAATAGCAGGCCACATCTCCAATAACATGCTGTGTAACTGTGTATGAACTTGGTTGTTGGTTTCCTTTGCCACATGAAATGATGAGTAATCAGGACTCAGATGTCAGTTGTTTTATGTTGCTTGTGCTCTTTACTAACAGCTGTCTACTTCAAGCTGTGTTCCCTACATGTCAAATATAAATGTGAAACCACAATTTTGAGAAGGAAAATTTCAAAGTATGCATACTTATTCTAATGCACAATAGAGTATATTGAAGTATTCAAGTTGTGCCTGATGAAAGTCCACTTAGAATATTATATAATTTAAGTCAAGTCAGTATAGAGAGAGAAATTTGCAGAAGTCAGGAAAAATAAAGACAAATTTATTGTTAGATACAATCTGTTTAAATATTTATAAATATATATTTCTGCAAATACTTTATGCAATGCTCCTTCATAAACTAGTCCACTTTCCTTTTTTATTCTACAGGAAATAAAATAGTGAAATATTTTTGATAGCTGAATTATAAGATATTTAAATTTTTGACTCAACAGCAACTTAAATATTTTGAATTAGGTAGTTCATTCTTGACAATGTCCTCAATATTTATTTTGTGGTTAAGCAAAAGTACCATATGAATAGCATATTTAGAATATTCTATTAGAATAAGGCTGGGATTTAGCTCAGTTGGTAGAGCACTGCGCTGCAGTCTCTGAGGTCCCAAGTTCAATTCCCGGCACTGCAAAAATGGGAGAAGGGCCTGGCAATCCACTCCCAAGGCAATCCCGAAGCAGTCAGCCATTGAAAACCCTATGAGGGTCACTATGAGTCAGATACCGACTCGACGGCACCTAACAACAACAACAACAACAAATTAGAATAGCACATTAGTATAGCATATTTGGGAGAAGGACCTGGCAACCCCCTCCCAAAAATCAATCTGCCATTGAAAACCCTATGAACAGCAGAGAAGCACTGACAATAGTGTTTCCCCTGTTGTACAGAGGATCGCTATGAGTTGGATACCGACTCGATGGCACATAACAACAAAGCATATTAGATAATACAAGCACAATCAAACTTAAAAAAAAAGAAAGCAAAGAAAAAGTTGGTCAAGTTTTTCAGGAGTCTGGAGAAGTATATGCCTAAAATTTTTAGTGGACCAAATAGAATTTCAGTAGAATTACTTTTAGGGTGTGTGTGTGTGTGTGTGTGTGTGTGTGTGTGTGTGTTTCTTTAACCTAGATAATAAATGTCTAATTTGGATTGTCCATGTGGCACACAGTTCCCAAATTAAGCTCTTTCAGAGATTGCCCATTTATAGCAAAAGAGGGGGAAGTGAGAATTAAACACCCAGGCTCTTTCTATGCAAGTGCCGCCAAGTTGTCTGAAAACTGAATTTGGCCAGTGCACTGTAGTTCATTGTTTTACTGAGCTATTGGTGGACCTCAGGAACTTAAAACAACCACATTGAGGGCATCTGAACAGATTTTCCTAATCCAGGGTCTAACACAGAGTCTAGAAAGGTCTAGCAAATAATGCCCCTCTTGTGTTTTACTATGCCCTTTCCCAAAACATATACTATCTGTTTTGGCTCCCTAATATCAAATGAGTGTCCAGGCAAATGTCTAGCATACATCTCAAGAACTATCAACAAATAAATAAATAAATAGTGTAGTGAGCTAGAGGTGAAAAGAACCTATGAATATATTTTTCACATGTGGTTATTTACGTCTGGATTTTTTAGGAGGGTATTTCTCCTGTCTCGCTCTCCCAGGTGGCAAACCTGCTGAGGCTCTTCCAGATCCCTCAGATCAGCTACGCCTCCACCAGCGCCAAACTCAGCGACAAGTCCCGCTATGACTACTTTGCCAGGACGGTGCCCCCCGACTTCTACCAGGCCAAAGCCATGGCCGAGATCTTGCGCTTCTTCAACTGGACCTACGTGTCCACGGTGGCCTCCGAAGGTGACTACGGGGAGACAGGGATCGAAGCCTTCGAACAGGAGGCCCGCGTGCGCAACATCTGCATCGCCACCGCGGAGAAGGTGGGCCGCTCCAACATCCGCAAGTCCTACGACAGCGTGATCCGCGAGCTGCTGCAGAAGCCCAACGCGCGCGTGGTCGTCCTCTTCATGCGCAGCGACGACTCCCGCGAGCTCATCGCCGCCGCCAGCCGCGCCAACGCCTCCTTCACCTGGGTGGCCAGTGATGGCTGGGGCGCCCAGGAGAGCATTGTCAAGGGCAGCGAGCACGTGGCCTACGGCGCCATCACCCTGGAGCTGGCCTCCCAGCCCATTCGTCCCTTTGACCGCTACTTCCAGAGCCTCAACCCCTACAACAACCACCGCAACCCCTGGTTCCGGGATTTCTGGGAGCAGAAGTTTCAGTGCAGCCTCCAGAACAAGAGGAACCACAAGCGAGTTTGCGACAAGCACCTGGCCATCGACAGCAGCAACTATGAGCAAGAATCGAAGATCATGTTTGTGGTGAATGCAGTGTATGCCATGGCCCATGCGCTGCACAAAATGCAGCGCACCCTCTGCCCTAACACCACCAAGCTCTGTGATGCAATGAAGATCCTGGATGGAAAGAAGCTGTACAGGGATTATTTGCTAAAAATCAACTTCACAGGTAAGCAGTGAGCCTTTAACCGTGGGGCAAACAGGTCGAATCAAACAGGAACCTAATACTTCTGGCCCCATCCACAAATCTTTGTTTCAGTGTCACAAAAAGGGTTCAAAACAGCTGAATAAACATTCCAAACTACATTATGACGGCTCTTATATGCTCTTGCTCGTTTTTGAATGAATATCTTGGCTGATACATGCAAATGAAAGCCCCCCTAGGCTGGGTTGATGGCCCACTGTGGTAGCTGCCTGGATGTGGCCCATCCTACATTTACTCTTTCTTGTTGTTAGCTGCAGGATATGACACATGTGATATGGGCATTTAATCTTCTGTAGCAGAATTGGCAACTCTCTAAGGAACACGAGCTTCCAAGCTTTCCTTGTGGGTGACTTGAGCAAAAGAATCTCATAACTTTCACAGTGGGTGAGAGAAAGTCACTTTTCCCAGTATCTAATTGAGGGCTAAACAAGAAAGAAACCCAGATCATGGTGACTTCCAGGCATTGCACTTTATTTCTTCTCTGACACAGAAACATTTCCCTAGCGGTTTTAAAAGAGTTGTGGATTTTTTCAAATTATGAAATAAGACTATTTTTCTGTGAGCCTGCATATAAGTATGTTGAAGAGTGGTGGAAATCATTCTGATTAATAGTAATCATGCAAAGTACATAGAAAGAGGTTTTGTTTTCCTCTTTATTTATTTCCAAATATGGACTAAATATTTCTAAATACAGTGTTTCATTATTAACACATAAAAGCCAAATCTTTAGGTTTGCATTGTCTACTAAGGCACATGTGATACCGGCTCAATAAGGTACTTGTTGTAGAGACTATAGCTTAATCTTAAATCATAAAATTGTAAGTAATATTATTGGACACAAAGGATTTTTATGCCAAAAACTTTACAATGATAGAGTGTTTTCATTTGCCTACATAGCTAATGATCTCTTATGTCACTTGGGGATCACTGTAGTCTGTACAGCTGGTTTCAGTTTATTTAGCATCTAAGATCTGAAACTTTGTATGCTTAAATCATTATGATTGGAGGAAGTGGCAGGCCCCACATCTCCCTCATAGGTGGTCTACCAGAGTCAAGTGGTCTATGAGCCACTAGCAGTAGTGAGAGAGGACCCATGGCCATTGGCTCCTATTCCAGAATTCTCACCCAACAGGCAGCCTTGGAAATAAGCACAAGTAATGTCATCATGTATTTTTGTATATCTTGTTTTCCTCATTCTTTCCAAAGGGGAACAAAAGTAGTAGAAATTTATGGTGTCAGGTTTCTCTCTTATTCATCTGATAGATAAAATATTTTATCATTAGAATGATAACCAAAACAAATAAAGATTAAACATTTTTGTGTAATATACTTCTACAGGCTTACTGATAGGCATAGAAGTAACAAAAATTATAATAATAGTAAATTAGTATTCATCTCAAAATCCCAGATGAGTTCCTACTGATATCTTCAGAAAATAAGAATGGGCTCTACTAGAATCAGTACCAAAAGAATATCTTTACTCTGGATATAAATGAACTCTCAGTTATCCATAAATAGTCTCTGCAATGCACTTAATTCTTTAAGACAAATAAGATACTTCAAAACATACCCACCCTTTCAGACAACCCTTGGGATAATCATTTATCTTTACTCACCACATGTACTAATTAACTTTGTTATTCTAGCTGTTCCTTACCCTTTGTGTGAAAATACACAAATATATCCATTCATCAACAAGAAAACCAAAAGAAACTCAGATTTCAGAGAGCCCTTGCAAAATATTTTATGTAACCAAAACATTTTCCTTTATCTGACTACTTGGGTCTCAAAAGGCATACAGAAGTGAAGAAATTAGGCTATCATTTGGATAAATAAAACAAAAATATCTTCTTTTTGTCTGCCTTGTTCAATTACTGGTTTCAATTCTACAATTCAGTTTGGCTCTGCAGACCTGACCACAAAGTGCTATTTTAGCCTTTGCAATTTGTCAGACATTACCAGTCATTCTCCATCTCTGAAGAGAGTAGGAGGGTGAAAAACAGATTTAAACTACAGAAAATAGATGAAATTTAGACCAGCCACCAAGTAAATACATCTCTCAATGAGAATTGCACAAGAAAATGTATTACTATGGAAAATACCAAAATGCTAAATTAGCTAAATAGTACATTGAAAGAAAAACAAAAATAAAGAATTGACTATAAGAATCTAGCAAATTACCAAGAGGAATATATATATATATATATATATATATATATATATATATATATGATAGGATGCAGATTACAGGATGCCAATTTGAGTTTATATTAACCTGCATATGGTTAAACATGTATATTTTTAAATTTGGAAGTAGGTAAAAGATTATAAACATAAACACCATGTTACTACCTTAAGATTGGAAAATATCAAAGGATTTTTTTTAACTTTGTTAGCTATTGTCAAGATGTGTTTTACTTTTTTTCTGGAATAGTATCCCTGCTTTTCTAACTTGAGTATTAACACAATGGACTAAGCACACCAGTCATTATTAGCAAACATTGAACAATCTGCTCAATTGAGTTGAACAAGTCCTCTCATAGCCATCTGCTTATACCAAATACATTTATTACAAGATTCTTTGGAAAAGGGATAGTGGTAGCCAATTCTATAATAAGTCCAGTATTTCCAGGATGAAACATCTAGGCCTACTGAGAATTTAAACCACACAGATGAAAATATTCCCTGGCGTTTCAGTGCATTCTTACTGGTTAATCCCAGCATTGGTCAACACCGATCTTGTTTGAAGTTAACACAATTGGAATAATTCATTTTGTGAAACAGATTTTGCAAAATGATGCCTTGTTAAAAATTCTTCTAAATAACAAGTTCTCTTGGCAGAGGATCTAACCACTGCCTACCTTTCTTGACAAATCTCTTGCCACACACCCTACACTTACTTTTCTTTCCATTGAGACAGTTCCCCAACCAAACCATGCTGTCTTTATTTTTGCCTACATTCCCTCAACTGATATTTGCTTAAGGTAACTTTCCTTGGACTTCCTAAACTGATATAAATGCCCATCTTCATTCTCCCATATCATTCTAGAAATTTCCCTCTCCCTTATATATTCCATCAAGGCAACCAAAATATGTTGTTGACTCTACCTTCAAAATAGATCCAGAGCTGACCACCTATAACCTCAGTTGCCACCATTATGGTCCAAGCCACCAGCATCCCTAGCGTGCATTTCTGCAGTTCCCCCCTAATTGTTTACTCTTGCCCACCTCCAATCAGCCTCAACAATCTCTTCTCTGCAGGACAATCAGGATGCCCTTTTTATATAGAAGGCAGAGCAAGTCTCTCCTCTGCTCAAAACCCCATGAGTTTCACTCATAATCAAAGTCATAATCCTTATCATGCCCTGGGAAACCTAACCTGGCTGCCCTGCCTTCTCCTTGCTTCTCTCTACTTCTCTTTAGCCTCAGGGCTTTTTCACTGCCAGTTCTCCTCCTATGATGCTCTCTCCCTACACAGCCCTGTGGCTGCCTTACTTCCTCCTTTCTTTTACTTAAGTGTTACCTTCTCATTGGGACCTGCTCTGGCCATCCTTAAAATTGCACTACTTCTTTCCACTTTAGCTCCCATAACTGGTGCCCTATTTCCTTTTAACCTGCTTTACTTGGTTTTTCTCCATGATTTTTTTCATTCTGTCATACACATTATTTATTACTTTCATGTTTATTCTTTATTATTTGATCCTCACAGTAGACTATGTTGTTGTTGTTAGGTGCCATCAAGTTGGTGTCCAATGCATAGCGACCCTACATACAACAGGCGAAACACTATTGTCAGTGCTTCTCTACTATCCACAGGGTTTTCAATGGCTGATTGTTTTTTGAGAGTGGGTTGCTGGGTCCTTCTCCCAAGCCTACAGCACCTGGTATTCCCAGGTGGTCTCCCCATCCAAGTACTAACCAGGCCCCATCCTGCTTAGCTTCTAAGATCTAATGGGATCAGATGCCCCAGTAGTACAGCTGCAGGCACAGTAGACTATAAGCTCTGTGAAAACAGATATCATTATCAATTTTGTTAACAATGCATCCCAATCATACATGCTCAGTAAATATTTATTATGAATAACACTTGACACCCAAACTTGTATTTTCTTTCCATTTCTGTTACTAGATTGTAAGCTCTTTGAAGGCACAGAATTTATATGTCATCTCTGATCCCAAATACTCAACACACTTCCTGGCACACAGCAGGCATTATATAAATGTGTACTGAAGGGATGAGGAATGGGGAAAATAATAAGTTCATAATATTATTCTTTTGTAAAAATTTAATGTATGTGTTTTCATTAACAAATGAATTTCAATAAAGAAAAGTATACTATATCACTTTGAAGACAGCGTTCTTTTACCTAAGCAATCTCTTTTAGTCATCTCATATCATTTCCTTCAAGATAAATTGAAAACCAAGTATCATCAGAACTTGAAGAGATCCCTCACTTTCTTACACATAAAGCTTCAAAATGAAAAGTGATTTGCCCAAGATGAGTTATCTGGTTAGTGGCAGGGATCAGGACTGAAATCCATGTCACTGCACCCAATGCCACTTTTGTACATATTCGAAGACTCTGGGAAGTTGAGGTCTTGGTTCCAAACACCTAACACAGTTTCTAACATACATTAGTTATTAACAAAATGCTTACTGAAGGCATGAAAGACGATCAATCAATAGATTTAAGGTATGTTTCTTTTATCATCCCTTTTATAAGCTCTTATTGCTCTCTGAGGACCCAGGTTTGATCCCCAACACCACAGAAATGGGAGAAGGACATGACAATCCACTCCCAAACCAACCTTGAAACAATCAGCCATTGAAAACCCTATGGGCCACTATGAGTTGCATTCAAAGTGACAACACCTAACAATAAACTAGTCCTAGACTACTTTCCCAACTAATTAGAGCTAAAGTGGTTCATCAAACACACAAATTTTGGAAGATGAGCCTTAAATTTCAAACATCAAGATATAAAAATAAAGTTTGAAAGCATTTTTAATTAGTAAAATCTCTCCAGATAAAAGTCATTTCATCCAGAATTCTAAAGTTAATATTTAAATGAGAATTATATTTAGAGTCATATGACTTTTCAAAATTACTTTGAGTAAAATTCCATGTGCTCATCAGACTTAAACATTACAAGGCAGTTAGGAACAGAGGAAAGAGAGAGGCCTATTAAATCTTCAAAGAAACACAATATCACTATCACTGTGTTCACAGTACAGGACAAGCTTTCTCACTTTTCATTCTGAGACCAGTCTGAAAATGTAGGAAAGAAGAAAATCATACCATTACAAAGGCCTTCCTCAAAGATGAGCTTGTGCCTACTCTTCACTTGACAGAGGTGGAAATTTAGGATGTCAGCGTTATTATCTTCACTTACTGAAGCATACAAAAGTGAACTCCACTATCAGGATGACATGGTAAGTGGAGTACAACCAATTCAAAAGAAAAAAGACAAAGCTGTCACTGAGTATACCACCTGAGGTACCCCGAGACATTTCCAGTGTGGAATGGGCAGCACTCATTCATAATATTCCCTGTGCAATCTCAGGAGTGGGCTAAAATTTTTGAGAATGGAGAAATTAGAATTTGACCCCAGAGGAAATTTATCCAAGATCACATAATGAATAGGTGACAGAGGAACCTGTCAAAGCCCTGATTTAGTCATTCATTGCACAGATGTTTAGACATTATGGTAGGATCTGGGGACCAAGCAGTAAATTAGACAGATGCAGTCGTGGCTTCATGTAGAGTACACCAGCATGTAGTCCCCAGAACAGCCTCCAAGTATAGAAGCAGGATTATTGAGAGCTACAATACCAGAGAATTGTCCTAGACTTTTTGTTCTGTTTTGGTTTCGGTCTTGGTTTTAGCCTGGAAAATACTGTATATTTTATGACCAGAAGTGATCTAAACTCTATGAACAAATCTTAGATCTAGGACTTGACTTAATAGTGACAAGAAAACTCCCTATTACTGAGGGACTGGTGTTCATAACAGAACTGAATAGGACACACGGGTATAACAGCTTTTTTTATTTGTTTGTTTGCTTCATCGGTTGAGTACTTTTTTCCCTCTCATTCACCTCTTGGTACTGTAAACAGACAGACTGCTGAGATCAGAGACATAGAGCCTGGTGGACATGGCCCAGCCTTTTTCTTACATTTACAATTCTCCACACCTGGAAGAGGAACAGAGACAGAAAATGGGCAGCCCAGGCTCACTGCCCCATTCACCTCTGCATCTGACTTGCCCAATAGGAGCAAGGATCACTCACAGCTGGGACTGTAATCACAGAGAACAGGCCAGGAAGGGCAGATTTTCTGGGACACTGCACTCTAAGGAATGCATTTTAGAAGGACCCAGCCCAGCAAGGTTTCCCTCTTGAAAAGTACAGGGCCATCCAAAGCACAGTGAGGAAGCCAAAATGGTAATGGCCACCTCTTTAAATGAATGGGCTTTGAAGTCTCTGAAAGAGCAAACTGCTCTTGATTTTGCTTCCTCCACTGGAACATTTGTAGTTCCCACAAAAGCACAGAATTTTGTTCCAGCTCCTCTGATCAAAAGCATTTCCAAAACATAAAGATAAATATCCTGTACTTCTTTCTTCCCCTTTCTCTCTGGCCAGCTTCCTGGGGTCACAAGAATAAGATTCAACCCTCAAAGGGCACCACTAATGTGGTCACTTATTTGTTTATGCACCATGCATCTGTGCTTCGGTGTCTTAGAAGCTTGAGAAATGACTCCCATTTTAAGATCATGTAGTGGAGAACAGGAGCCTCTAGGAAACCTAATTTTCTACTTGGCCTGTGCTTTTTGCTGCTATTGCTTGTTAGTATTAGTATTATCATTATGGTTGCTATTGTTAAAACTATTTCATAATCCTTAACTTATCTTGATTTATTCAAATACCCATCCTGTCTGTGAAGCAGAAAAGAAGTAATCATTCCCAATGATGTATGAAGGAAATAGATTCTACCATCTTGCTAACTGGATAAAGTACAATAAATATACTATTTCCTTTATGCTTCTAGACTTTTTAGACAGTGTGGTTATATTTATAGGAACATCATTCACAAAGGTATTTGGAAATTGGAGAAAATACTTTGAGCATTTCCTTTTGCTTTGTTTGTTTGTTTTAAACAGGGTCTTGCTTTGCTGCTCCAGCTGTCCTGGCTCTCTCTAGGTGCACCAGGCTGGCCTTGAATTTGTGGTGATGCTCCTGACTCTACCTCCCAAGTGCCGAGATTACAGGTGTGTGCCACCATGCCCATCCTTGAGCATATTTTTAACATACCTAACATACTATTTAAAAACCAGTTTACTCAGCCAGACATGGTGGTTCATGCCTGCAATCCTAGCACTTGGGAGGTAGAAGCAGGAGGATTCTGAATTTGAGGCTAAGCCAAACTACATAGCAATACTCTGACTCAATAAAAAAAAATCTCAGTTTACTGTATATTCCTGACCTTTTGGACACCTTGTATTATGCCACAACAACCTAGTCTTCTAAGAGTTTCTAATCTCTTAAAATACTGTCACAGTCACACTGAAAACACATATTTTTCACATGTGCATATATCTCTATGTTACTTTTCTCTTCTTCCACAGGACACTGGAAATTTAAGATAGAGAAAGGAAGTATTTTCAATGGGCTAAATTAAAAAAAAATCCTGACCAGGATGGCAATCATGTACTGACATAGAAAGATTTTCTCTACAGACTTTTAAAAGACTAGGGTGTCCTCTGATGGAGCATACATGTATAAGAAGTCCTTTCCAGACTTGATTTTAGGAAACCTTGCTGGTACCAAGTGTAATTCTCATAATGTCTGAGCAGTGGGCACAACTTCTGAAGACCAAGAATGGCAACATGATACCCTGAGGAGCAGCATTGAGAAGAATGGCTAAGGACCCAGATGACTGGCCACTATTTTCATTTCCATTTTACTTTAGACACTTGACAAGTGTCCACAGTACTCTTTAGTCACTTGATGGGAATAAAGGAAAGGTTATATAGTTGTTTTACATGTTTCTTTCCCAAATCCCTAACACTGTTTCTGGGGCGATGTAGGCACACCATTTGTGTCTGGTTTATTCCAAAACGATGTCAGACAAAGTGTTCACATCCCTGTCTAAAGTAGAAGTAAATTAGAATCTAGGAGGGTCCTCAAACGTTACATTAAAAACATTTCAGAATATTCAAATATTTAATTTTATTTTTAAAAAATACGTTTTAGAGCCAGGTGCAATAGCCCATACCTGTAATACCAGCAACTTGGGAGGCAAAGGCAAGAGGATTGCACGTTTGAGGCCAAAGATAGCCTGTGTAACTTAATGAGACCTTGTCTCAAAATGAAAAATAAAACCAGGGCTGAGAGTGCAGCTCAGTGGTAGCGTGGTTACAAAGCCTATGCGAGGCCCTGGGTTCAACCCCTACTACCACACACACACACACACAAAAAGTTTTACTGGCACAGAACTGAGTTATCCTAAATTTGCAAAATAATATCTCAACTGCAAAATTATATATATACACACATGAACCCACTGAGCCATGTATGTCTGGGTGTTCTAAGTTTGGCCATTAATACTACCCTGCTACCTGTCTATTCATCACTCATTCATTCATTCTTCCTTAAGCCATAAGTAACAAAAATATTTCTTTTTTTTATTAGAAATTTTTAATGTACATCATAATGTGATTCATTTTGACATGCTTTTCATTGTGGCAATTTTCATATATGCAATTTGATAAGCATTATTCATATAGGTTACCCCTTAAACTCCTCTATGTTTCACCCCTCCCCCCCTTCCCATCTAAGTTTCCCATCCAAGTCTTCTCTATCTTTTAC
>VMDO01013059.1:0-59711 GCA_007922755.1 Pedetes capensis | reverse complement strand
TCTTCCTCATAAAGTCCAGCTTCTCGGATTATTTGCTCAGCGTATAAATTGAAGAGATAGGGTGAAAGTATACAGCCCTGACACACACCTTTCTCAACTTTAAACCACTCAGTGTTTCCTTGTTCTATTTGAACAACTGCCTCCTGGTTCATGTACAGATTTCTCATGAGCACAATTAGGTGTTCTGGTATTCCCATTTACCGAAGTGTTATCCATAATCTGTTATGATCCACACAATCAAATGCTTTTGCATAGTCAATAAAACATAGATAGACATCTTTTTGATATTCTCTGCTTTCAGCTAATATCCACCTGACACCAGCAATGATGTCCCTAGTTCCCCACCGTCTTCTGAATCCCGCTTGATTTTCCAGTAATTCCCTGTCTATATACTGCTGCATTGTAGGCCAATACTGTGCCTAGCATACAGGGGTTTCATTATGTTTTTGGGGCAGGAAATGCTTAGATTTGGTCTATTCCACTTCCCTCTAGAATGCCTTTCTTGAGCTGTCTAGATCTTTATCACTCCCCTCTCCTAATCTATCATTTTGCCACTCAATAAAAATGAATAAGATATTAGATAATGACTTACCTTGCAAACCTTTTCAGAGGTATAAACAAGACATACTTAGAAATCTTTCTCAAGATTCCCAAAGTGGGAGACCTGAGTGCTGAAAGTCTGATGACTCCTCAATAATGATGCGGTCATTTGGCCAATAGTTCAGATCCTGTTCTCTTTGCCCACCTATGTACCCTTGGTGGTTTCCAGAACTTGTGACTCGGATAAATATATCCCTTTCCTTTCCTTGAGTGACTTTTCCTTCCCTTTCCTATTTTTGATGTGAAAATGTGATTTTCTCTTATGCTTATGGACACTCTCTGGAGAAGAGAGGAGCCAATGATATGACATGAACAAAATACACTGAATAGTCTTTTTAAAAAAATTATCATAGTAGAAGACACATTGCCATCAACAACCCCAAATAGTCCCCCTGGCTTTGAACACAGTTACCCCATCATTCTTACTGCTTTCTGAAGCAGTTTTGGAAGTCCTCTTTGGCAAGCAGTAAATTTTTTAATTTAAACATTCACTCTATTTTTGATCAGTCCTCGTATGCTGGATTTTAAAGTTATAGGTCTGCCTATGTGATGGGAGCAAGCAGATATACAGGAGAACATTGCTTGATTGTTTATGATTAACCTGAAACTCCCTGAAAGAAATTTAGAGAAAAGTAGTCACATAATCCCAGAGCTCCTTGAGGTTGTCAGGATGTGGAGAATCATGGCACTCTTGAGCTTCTGATTTCTAGAAAATGCAGCCAGTTTCTTATCCACTAAATAAGACAGTGACTCAGGGATTCTACCTGGCTATGTGTGTGAATAAGTGAAGGATACCCAGGGTGAGCACATAATTATCTCAGTCCACACTGGAAGACTTTTGAAGTGAAAGTGAATACTATTTACCGTTGCACTGGGATAGCTGGGGGAAGCCAAGATTGTGCTAGACAAACTGGTAAATACAATTGTTTTATTGTCATACCCTGTCCAACTGGGTAGGTTGATTTTTAAATACTTGCTGTATTTCTTGGCCTTGGCAAAAAACAGGTTACATTTCCTGAAAGGGCACTCCATAGGAAGTGGCGTAGGCCTACATAGGGGACCTGCCAGAATCACTGGCCCATCTGCTATATGTTCTGATTCTATTTGTATAGGGCACAAGAATTTTTGAATACATGAAAGAAAGTAGAGTAGTCTGAGTAGTGAATATTCATGAGCCTAGGTCTTAGGTATTGGGAATTAATTGGAATTTTACCAGAAGTCTTCTGAAGTCCTTCTGGGAAACCAAATCATTCTTTAATGGCTTCTCACCAATTCTCCCAAGTACCTATGATAGGAGTTGTGAAATTTACTGTTATCAAATGATTTAGAACACTTGCTGATTGTGGGGGACATATTCTGCCTTAATAATTGGGAGTTTGGCTTTGTGCTTCGAGGATTACAAGTATAGTCTCTGGAGTCAGACTGCCTGCGTGTTAATTCCAACTCACTCATTTGCTGTTGTGTGAGAAGGGACTTAATTTCCATTTGCCTTCTCACCTGAGATGAAAATAATAACATTACTTAGTGTGGGAGCAGTTTAAAGGATGGGAAATTTATAACTGTGCCTGGCATTGACTGTTAGGTGTTACCAATGAAAGAACCCCATGGTTCTCATACCTTTAGATCATTACAAGAAGCAGAGCTGGAACAGGTGCAGCCCATTAGAGAGCCCCATCATTGAACACATGAGTTTTACTACCTCTCGATGCAATTTATGTTAACCATTTTTCTGCCTCATCAACAGGGGCTTGGTAAGGTGCTCATTCCTAGCTGGCTCATTAGGATTTGCCAAAGTCAAGAGTAAGTCCCTTGGCTCATCTAGGCCTAATTTGGGTTAATTTGATAGAGGTAATTGGACAGACATTTCAGGATAACAAGAACCCTAGAATCCAATCAGAGAATTATTCTGCTGGCTTTTATTCTCTAGTCACAATAATATTATACAGTGCTCAGCTATTATCACATTGATTTTTCACCCACTGAATATGTGGTGAATTCTTTCAAAAATGCTAGCAGGTTTTTCTCCCCACTTTTGTGGGTAGATTCCCATCCTTGTCTACTATGAGAATAATTATAAATAAACTGCTTTCTAAGTCCTTTTATTATTCCAGGGGAGAGAAAATACTGAGTTCAACAAGCAGATCCCTATTTTGAGGCTAACACTGAAAAGTAAGTTGGCAGGATTTTTGAACTAAGAGTCTCAGAGGAAGTTTGCAAACATTCTGTTTGCTACAACAATGGAAAATTTATCTTTCACAGTAAAGGTGTATACAAATCATGGTGTGATTTTCTTGAGAACAAAAGCTAACTACCACAATTTATTGTCTCTGAAAAAAGGGAAAAACATAATGTGTTTGGTGAGAATTAAGAGGCATTTCAAAGCTATAAAATGGAAGTTAAGATTTTAGTGAAACTTTGCCACAGTGGACATATATAAGATAGAGGTAGTTTATAATATTTTTCCTTCCCCTTTCACTGATATTGCTATATCAGGGATTGGCAACAGTGGCTCCATTTGATAAATGCTCCTGCTGTTGTTAGGTGCCATCGAATTGGTATCTAACTCATTGAGACCCTTTGTACAACAGATGAAACACTACTGTCCTGCTTCTCTGCAATCCCTAGGGTTCTCAATGGCTGACTGATTTTTGGTAGTGGGTTGCTTGGTCCTTCTCCCAAGCCTATAGCACCTGGTGTTCCCAGGCAGTCTCCCAACCAGGTACTAATCAGGCCTGACTCTGCTTAGCTTCTGAGATCTGATAGGATCAGATGCCACAGTGGTATAGCTCCTAGTGGAATATATTTTAGCTCCAGTGTCATCTACCTTTCCCCACAGTGCTCTGGCCTGCAAAGTAGAGTCTCAGTAGATGCAGGTTAATCCAGGGGCTGACTTGGAGGTGTGAAATCCTAGGAAAGCGGACCAAGGAAGGTGACCACACACTCATCTGTGGAAAATTCTTAACCTACTGTGTAAACCAAGACATCCCTCTGACTGCCCCTTGTGTTTCCTTGGAGGGAAGTTGAGGCAGCAGGTCAGCATGAAGATTGTTGTGGAAGCTTCTGTTTGGCTTTGCCTTTCACCATTGTTCTGTCCCAAGGTCCCTTTACTCGACACCCTTGTCTTAGGCATCTCCTTCCATCCTTGTCTTGTTAGCCTTTGTTTTGATGTTGTTGTTTATTATGTATTTTTTTGTGAGTCTTTTGAGTTTGGCTTCTTGTTATCATTCCTGTTCCACTTTACATTTTTCCCGTATTTCAACCATGTCCGTCTCCCATTTTTGCAATGCTAGGGAATCAAACACAGGGCTTAAGAGAGCACAGAGCAGTACTCTACCAACTCAGGATCTACCAAATTGTTCTTTGTCTCTTATTGAACAGCTCTCAAAAATACTGCAATTATTCTGTGTTTCCTGAGTGATATGTTCTATTTTTTGTATGTGTCAGAATGTTTTCTGAATCCTACTCTTTGTACCATTTATAGAGTTTAAAAATTTGAAGGGTCTATACTCTGTGACAGAAAAAGACAGATTAAGTGCACTAAGGACACATCAATATTTATGAAATGTAGAATGGAAAGGGAGGCAGTGGCCAGAGGTTGTGCTATTATTGTAGTACCAGGACTCAGAAGTGCTCATTAAATATGGTTGTTTTCTTAGAGCACATCGTAAGTCAATAAGGTACTTTAGAATGGAATGTCATCACCAAAACAATCTTACAGAATGGTCACTCTCACTGCAATGTGAAGGATAGATTGAGTGTGGGAAATGGACTGGAAACAAAGATCTTAGTATAGTGACCAGAGGTTATATACAATGTTGTAGAAATATAATTGAAGATAAAACATTCTTCAGTGCAGGAATCCACCCCACAAAGGCAGTAAAGAAAAAAGACAATTATTATTGAATAGGCATTAAACCAGAGTGTGATGTGCATCACAAGCACTGAGTTAAAAAAATTACAAAGACAGTAAGGAATGTCACTTCTTATTTTATCAAGCAGATATACAACATGACCTACATGTTTTTAGGACAAAGAATAACTAGACCTCAGGTAAAAGAACTTGACAGCACCATTTGTCACATATAGTTCATCCTAACTTCCCTGTGGTAATTGGGGCAACCTTTTGTGTTAGCTAATTGGTTTTATCCAGAGGAAAAAGAAGCTTATCATATCTTTATGATAGGAGGTAGTTTTGCAACTTGGAAAAAGGCATCTACTGAAGTTAGACTCCTTTTTTCTTACAGAAACTAGGAAATAGGGTTGTTGTAAAGGATGATTCTTGAGTAATCGACAAAGATACTCCTGGGTCATATAGATAATAAAACATTAATCTACTGTTCACACATGCATTATATATATATATATATATAATATTCATTATATATTATATATATTATATATTTATTATATATATTTATATATATATACATACATATATATATATAGATTCATGGAGGGAGAAGTCATTACACTTGTGATTCCCTGTTCAAATGTGAGGGTTTCCAAATCATAAATACTATGGGAACATGGAGCTGAGGCTGCTAAACAAGCTTGTGTATGAATGGAAGCTTCATTAAAGAAATGATACTTTAAACATGAGACGTGAAGGATAAATGTGCCATATGTATATGTTGGGCTGGGGTTTCGCTCAGCTAAAAGAGCGAATATATATATATATATATATATATATATATATATATATATACACACACACACACACACACACACACACACACACATATATACATATATGTATACATATACATATATATATGTATGCCCAACATATACATATGGCACATTTATCCTTCATGTCTCATGTTTAAAGTATCATTTCTTTAATGAAGCTTCCATTCATACACAAGCTTGTTTAGCAGCCTCAGCCCCATGTTCCCATAGTATTTATGCTTTGGAAACCCTCACATTTGAACAGGGAATCACAAGTGTAATGACTTCTCCCTCCATGAATCTATGTTCCCTAAGACTAAAAGCAAAAGCTTTCTCGTCTTCCCTATGTTTGCAGTGTTTAGCCCACTGCCCCGTGCACAATAAGCATTTATGGGAGGAAAGAAGGAAAGAAGAACGAAAGTAGTAAGGCAGAAAGGAAAAAAAAAACAAAGAAGGGAAGAGAAGGAAGAGAAAGCAAGGGAAAAGATGGGTCTAAAAGTTATTTGTTAAAACCTGTTGATACCTTCAGTAATCAAAAGGACCCAGGGCTTTGCTCTTAAAATAATGCTTCTCTGATGTTGGCAACAATAGACCTTGAATGATGAAGAAATAATTCTGAAAATGGCATTTCTGTGTTAACTGGGCTCTGTAGCCCAGTTAGAAAGGGTAATAACACAATCAGAAAGAAGGGTAATAACACAATCAGAAATTAAATAACTTCATTGGGCTTTATATAAAACCTATCTCTCTCTCTCTCTCTCTTTCTCTCTCTCTCTCTCTCTCTCTCTCTCACACACACACACACACACACACACACACACACACACACACACGGGATAGAAGGAGGTTCTAGCCTCACTTGCCTTCCTTTCATCCTTAGACTGTAAGCCCTGGGAAATCAGAGTTTATTTTTGACCTCAGATAACTTTTATTCCTCCTAGATAAACACCTTCCACAGGATCTTTTATCAAAGGCTGCTGCAGTCAGGAGCTGTCCCCTTAGTGGGAGATGAAACAATGTTTTGATTTTAAAACCATCACCATCCACAGGGGCTCCTGAATGAATGAATTTCTACCTGAGTGTGCATGTCTGATATGCCAGTGGGATCTCTGATTTATTGACCCAGGTCTAGTGATCACCCTGTCATCTCTTAAATGTGATGAGATAAGGACTGGGAAGAGAGGCTGAGGGGACTCCACGAGGGGACTCATCATTGCTTTTTGGAAAAGCAAAGAAGCTTCACACCAGACTCTGTCATCTGAAGTCTCATGCATGAGTTGGCAGAGTCACGAAATTCACTTTCCACCACAGTATAAATAACACAGGTCAGAGAGATTAATTGGCTGATTATTTTTTAAAGAAAAAACACACAGATGAATAGTCTGTGTTTATTAATTTATAGTGTCACAGCAGCTCAAGATATCCAAAAGAGCTGAACTTTTCCTTTTGCTTTGCACAAACAAGAGCACTTAGTAAAAGAGCTGGGATAGCAATCATGCAAGTACAAACAGCAGTGAATTAGATGACCACCAGAGAGCAAATCAGGAAGAGGAAGTCAGAAATATATTTCACGTTGAGAGGAAAATGGAAAACCTTAAAGATTGAGGCAAAGGACACTACTGAGTAATATAACCCCCCAGGGAAGCCAGGCTCCAAGGAACTTAGATTGAAGACTTCTTGGGGGACAGAATTGAGCTTTATTCATGTGTGTTTCCTCACTGTCCCCCAACACCCAGCTCCAGGGTGGGCCCTCCATAAATGGTTGTTGGCTCTATTCTTCACTGTCAGACAATTGGAAGAGTGGTTTGCAACAGACACTCATAACTTTTTACTAGTCACTAACTTAGGCTATAGGGCTGGGATTTAGCTCAGTTGGTAGAGCACTGTGCTGTAGTCTCTGAGGTCCCGAGTTCAATTCCCAGCATAGCAAAAATGGGAGAAGGGCCTGGCAATTCATTCCCAAGGCAATCCCAAAACAATCAGCCATTGAAAACTCTATGAGGGTTGCTGTGAGTTGGATACCGACTCAACGGCACCTAACAACAACAACAACTTAAGCTATAGCCTCTTATCTAGTTCCCTAGTCATTGATACTACCCTTAGAACTTACAAACTCTTCACAACTAAATTTCTTAGTTATTTTATTTTAAAAATAAATTTGTTTTATTTGATGACTAAATTTAAATGACATGAATTGAGTTTTCATCTTACTTAGCTTTACTGTAGTATTTAGCATTGACTACCATGATTTCCTAAAACTTTTTTTTATTATTGACTTCCAGTGCATCATAGTATCTGAGATCCTCTGTCTTGCCCTCTCCTTGGGTCCTCTTCTTTCTTATATATCCTAGAACTGCACATTCTATGGTCTTCTGTCCTTTATATTCATATATATATGTGCACACACACATACACACACACATATGGGGGAGAGAGAAAGAAATCCTTAAATCTTCTCCATATATGTGACTATTTCTTAGAAATATTTTATAGAAGGCAAGTTTGCATGTCAAAAGGTATGTCTATTTTATAAATACCTTGATTCATATTGTAAATTGCTTTCTAGGAAGGTCACATTAGTTTATTTTCTATTTATATTTGATAAGATGACGACCTTGCTGTCTCCACAGCAATACTGAATGCTAGCTTTGAAATATTTGCTAATTTGATAGGTGAAATTAGTACCAATTTTTTTTAAGTTGTTAAGCATCTCATAATACTACATGATCCAAGCTGTCTCACATTTTCTGCTACTTTTATTTAGGGGATTTCCGAGTGAAAGTGAAGAGGGAAAGGCTGAGGCAGAAAGATTACTGCAAGTTCAAGGCCAGCCTAGCTTCATAGGGACTCCCAGGACAGTCTCAACCACGGAGTGAGACCCTGTCTCAAAAAATTAAAAAAAAATTATGGCCCCCTTTTATGACATATGTAGGTCTGTGAATCCTGAAACATGTAGAGACAGTAGGGGTGAGTCTGTGTTCCCCTCTTGAGTGCTTCTGACTTGCCCTCATTCAGAAAGGGCGATGTGAAGTGCAGAGTTTAAGAAGGTATTACTCACTTTTTCCTCATTAATAATGTAGTAGATAGAAATTTTGCTCATATTTTGGAAATATTTCCCATATTTAATATGCAAGGGTACTGCTATAAATTGTTATTTTATACATCCCCATAAAAGTTGACGGTAGGTATACCAAGCATATAAATGCTTGTCATGCAAATTTGTGAAGAATTCTTGAAGTCCCTCAATTTCTTAAAAATATCACTAACACAAACATCTTATGAAAGATGCAGTCATCTTAAAGTATAATCTATGAAGATAAGTAAGACTCACACTCTGCTTTCAAGTAGTCTACTTAATCATTTAAAGAGGCAAAATAAATAAAACCCATCCACGATTATACACCAAGAGCCATTAGGTACAATGCAAATGAAAAGTATAAATGAAAACTATAAGAATTATCAGAAAGGAAAAGTCATAATCAGATAGAAATGAGCAAAAATTCATATGGTATTTGATAGAAATCTAAAAAGATGGGCAGAGTTTTACAAGTAGAATGAAGCTTTGGTTTGGGGAGAGACTACAGTATTTTACATTGAGGAGGTGTGCATAAGCAAAGGTCATGAATGTATAAGGAGAATAGCTTCCCCAAGATTGGTAGGTTCATATTCAAATAGTGGATGCTAAGTATAAGGTGATGGGATTGTATTATATTCAGTAGCCATTAGGAGCCATTGAGAATCCCTGAATAAGAAAAAGATTTGATGTTAAGTTCTATTGTGAAGTGGTATTATAGCAATGTGAGGTCTAGAGTAGAATAAACAATGGAAGTATAGTGCCCAAAGCTATACCATTAACCTAGGAAAAGAGTAAAACTACTTCAGTTAGAGAAGTAAGAGTGAGAAGAAAAATGAGGAAAGAGATACAGAAAGATCTGGTAGAAACAAAAGCTAATGACTTAATACTGAATTCAATTTAGGAAAAGGGGTAGATTTAAAGTCCAGGTGCCCAGGAGATTATCAAATTTATGATGTTATTGATAGATGATGAAAGCAAAAGACAGAAATCATATAGGGAAAGAATGAGCATGGATTGAAAATACAGTGTTTAATCTGCCAGTTTTTGTTCATTTATTTGCTAGGTAAGTAATGGAAAATGAAGGTTTGGGAGTTGGGAGAGAAAAAGCAATTAGAAGTGTTTAGGAGCAATTAGTATGATTGATCTTGAGAAAAGTACATGGTCCAAAATGGGCAAATCAGATTCCTTTTCTCAGAACAAAAGGAAGGAGGGAATGGGCAGGCCTGCCCTGGCAGCGCAGGGACCTCTGACAGCCACATGTCCAGCTAAGTGGAGCAGACTGGTCTGAGAGAATGAAGCCAACATGTGAGAGTGGAGAGGAGAGATCCAGAAAGTCCTGGCGACATTTGAGTCCCTAAGAAATGGATGTATCCCTCTTCATGATTACTTAAGTCTTTTAGCAAATTTATTCCTTTGAAGAAAATTGCTAATTAGTTTGAAGAGAGTTGCTGTAATTTATAACCAAAGGAATCTTGACTCTTATAATGTTTAAAAGTCAAAGTGGTCTTCAGTTTCATTCCAATTTAAAATGTGCTACAGGATTTATTCTTTCATTCATTTAACATTTATTAAGTGCCTGCTCTGTTCTGGGCATTGTGATAGTCTCTGAAGACAAATTGGATATTGAATTGGAGAGAGAACTGAATGGAACAGGAAGGTTTTGAAGCAAGTCTGGTCTAGTAGGAAAGACAAACCTCAATTTATGAACAGGCAGAATTCCAAATGCCCTTCTGTAAATTGGCTGGTTGGCAGTCAGAATAGATTACTCCACAGAAACCTCATTGTGAATGGTAGGGATGTGCCCAAGATAGCTTGGAAAAGCCAACTCTCTATAAAATATATCAAATTAGATGGAAAAACAACAATTTGATCACATGTATCATGCTTTTCTAGAAAACTCATACTGGGCAGCACCTTAGGACATCAGGTATAGATTAGACCTGGGTAAATTCCAAAGGGCTAGAAGAAGTCATTGTTCCCACTCTTGAAAGGGCTCTGGAAATAATACTGTATGGAACAGGATTTTCAATTGTATTGCTTTTTCTTTCCTTTCCCTTTTTCTTTTCTTCTTTTCTTTTCTCCTTCCTCTCTCTCTCTCTGTCTCTCTCTGTCTCTGTCTCTGTCTCTGTCTCTGTCTCTCTCTCTCTCTCTCTCTCTCTCCTCCTGCTTTTGTTTTTGTTGTTGTCTGGGTTTTTAGTGTTTCAATTAATCATTTATTTTTTTATTTTGAGACAGGGCCTCACTATGTGGCCTAGGCTGACCTGGAACTCTCTATGTAGTCCTCAAATTTATGGCAAGCCCCCTGCCTTCAACTCCTGAGTGATGGGATTACAGGTGTGCATCACCACCACACTTGAGTAGGTGGGATTTTTTAAACTCTTAATGTGAAAGGGAGGATTAGGGCTCCTCCTGGAGACAGGGAGCTCCCTGGCATCCCATCTGTGATGAGAAAGGAGAATTCTCTGTGGAACTCCAACTTTCTGTAAAATGTAAGTCTCAGGCTTTTCAGAATAAGGCACAAAAAACAAATAAATGAATTAAATTTCTACTTCCTCTGCAATAAAGACAAACATATCATGTTAATGTAACTGAAGGTCTTGTATTCTGAAAATCTAACTTAAAAAGGTAAAATTGACACATATGCATGCAGATATTATTTCCTTCATGAACTTATGATTAAATTTAATAAGTATTAATTATCTCCCATACCTGTCACCTATTCATCACAATGCCAACCCTTGAAGATAAGGAAGTAAGTTAATTTGAATATTCATAATCTAATAGTGAAAAAAATGGTTAATTAGATCAATATAGCATTATTCAAGCAAAGAAGCCATTTACACAGTTTTGGATTCTTCAAAGACATACTTATTTTTCTCTATAGCACCTATTACTACTAGATGTTGTTGTTGTTAGGTGCCCTGGAGTCAGATCCAACTCATAGCAATCCTAGGTACAACAGAATGAAACATTACCTGACACTGTGCCATGCCCAGCCCTATGTCTGTGCTTCTCTGCTATTCATAGAATTTTCAATGGCTCATTATTTCAGGAGTGGGTTGCCAGGTCCGTCTCTCAATTCTACAGCATCCACTGTTCCCAGGAAGTCTCCCATCCAAGGATTAAATGGCCTGACGCTGCTTAGTTTCTGAGATCAGATGGGATCCAGTGCTAGGGTGGTACAGCTGTAGACATTACTGCTAGACATAAAAATATGCATTTACTTCTTGTTTATCTGTCCTCACTTGAACATAAATCTCATGAGGGTAGGGGAAAAATAAACTCAGATTTCTTAGATGTTTATAGGAAGAAATATGAAGAATGAGTACTGCCCACAAGCTGTCAAGGAGAACAGCATGGAAAAAGGTAGGAATGATAAAAAGAACACTTTAGATAGTGTCTCTGTCAGGGTCCTTGGGGATGAGAGGTAATATAACAGTGGAGAATATTTTCAGTGTGTGAGAGAGGAGTGAAATAAGGGTGACTGTTGTCAGTACAGGAGATAGAGTAAATCCTGGGGGAGAGGTGAGACAATACGATCCAGAGTACAGGTAGAAGAACTATTCTTGTGTAAAATAAAACATGTGAAGATGGATGTACCTGTTGTTGAGTTCAGATCAACCCAGAAAATAGGTGTTAAAATCCAAAGCATGAAGACTCTACTTTTGGATTCACAGACACAAGGATTATGAATCATCATTTATCAGTTTTATAAGCTACAGTCTATTGGGAATATTAGTGTTTTGGGGGAAGGAAGATGATGAGGAAGCTCACGTGGTATATTTATCAGAGAAGCAGGCAGTAAAGTCATCTCCTGTGGAAATAATGGGGAGTGGGGAGTGGAAAATGGCTTAAGAGTAGGAAATATTCAGAAATGTTAGTAAGGGTAATGAGTGAAGAAATGGATTGGGTACAAATAATAGAACTACTGAAGGTTCTAAGAGTATGGAAGAGGTACTGTACTTGAAGTGTTACTAATATTTGGGTCTGTGCAAATTCCATCAATACTTTCCTAGAGAAGAGTGTATATGTGTGCCTTAATCTGGAATTAGAGTGGACATCTTCCAGGTGTGATGTCTCTGGTAGAAAGGAATAAGGGAAGATGGAAATTTCATTAAAACACAGTTGCAAGGCTAAAATATTTATTCTGGGCTGGATAGGGAAAGAGCTGATACAGAAGCCTGACAGTAGTGGGTAAAAAGAAGACCCAGAGACAGAAACTCTTGATAAAGTTGAAGAGCAGATGTTATTGAAAGTAGAGGTGTGAGAGATCTCTGTGTCAGTGATCTATACAACAAAGTCCACAATCAAAGACCAGGTTGTTAAAATTTAGTAAAAAGAGAGAGAGAGAGAGAGGAAAAAAAAAAGACAAGGACTCACATTCATTGTGCATCTTTTTTGTTTTAAGCACTAAAGATGACAAGCTTAAGATTCTGAAAGTGAGGAATACAGATGGATCACCCATTTTGATGCCAAAGATATATCGAACAATGGTTAGGAGCTGGGGTAGGAGGAAGGACTCTTAACATAGGCCAAATATCATAGTGAGTACTGGACAATGAGCTGGCTTGTAAATAACTGTAAACTCTATATAAGGCAAGGGGCATAATACAAATCATGAAACTTGAGGGAAGAAAAGCTTTTGCAAGAGGATGGAAAAACCTATTGTGTAGAATTGACATTGGACTTCAGGAAGAATTCTAAATGCACCTGCTTACTGTACTGTGCATTAGTCAAAGGAAAATGATCAGTCTATTTAAGATTACTTAGTAGAAATAGTATCCTCCATTACAGATACATGTATCACTTAAGGCCAGATGATTAAGAAAGAGTTCAAAGAGTGCAGATCTATTAGCTATTGCTACATAAAAAGAATATTGTTATATAATAATGTTGTTGTTGTTGTTGTTGTTGTTGTTGTTAGGTGCTGTCAAGATGATGTTTGACTCATAGTGACCCGATGTACAACAGGTATAACAGTTTTATTAGTGCTTCTCTGTTATTCCTAGGGTTTTCAATGGCTGATTGCTTTTTGGGAGTGGATTGCCAGGTTCTTCTCACAAGCCTACAGCACCTGGTTTTCCCAGGTGGTCTCCCATCCAAGTACTAACCAGGCTCAAACCTGTTTAGCTTCTGAGATCTGATGGGATTGGACACCACAGTGGTAGGGCTGCAGGTTTATCTAATGATAGTAAGCATTGATTTAATTTATATTTCTGTGGTAGACAATGTTGCCATGCCTAATCTAGTCTTAGCTCAGTTGATTTATCTATGGCATCTCTGCACCTTATGCCTATAATCCTCTCCCTAAGACTACTGCAATGGCCCAGTCATGTTCTTCTCAGGGCAATAGCAGATGTGCAAGGGAACAGGAGCTCAACTGCCAAAGTGTATGTTGAATTTCTGCATTGGCTGACTGCTAACGTACCATTGGGCAAAGAAAGTCACATGGCCAAATCCAATATTTATGGAGTGGAGAAAAAAATGCTCCTCCACTGGAAATGAAAGAAAAGAGTGAATAATGATATATACCATAGAAGGGGAATTTACTCATGATCAATCAGTTGTAGTTCTGGAGGATCCAAGTTATGGACATAAAAGGGGGTTCAGAGATGGAAGGAGCATGCAGAGAAATGTATCAAGTAGATCAGGGAGGAGAATTCAGAGGTTCTTGTTTTGCTAAGCACAAAATGGACTGCAGAGGAGAGGTGTTCTGGTGGAAAGTTGCTTTGGAAATCTTTGTTTTTAGGCAACATGTTTCCCAAGTTGAAAGGGCATTTCCCACATTGCTAGAGAAATATTAACTGATAATGACACATCAACCATACCATCCTATATGTTCATTTCCAAATTTTCCTGGGTTACTTATTTGATCCTGGCTTTCTCAGTTCATAGTGCAGAGTCGAGGGACTTAACAAGAAAACTGGGATGTGCCCCTATGATAAGTTCTATATGTACCACATTTAATTATATTCATATGGGCTTGGATCATGGTTTGATCTGCACTAAAGTATTAATTTAGGGATGAAGTAAAACCTTCTATTTAGCTGTTGTTGTTAGTGCCGTCGAGTCGAGTCCGACTCATAGCGACCCTATGTACAGCAGATGGAAACACTTGCCCATTCTGTGCCAGGCAAACTATCTTATTTATGTTTAAGCCAAGTGTTGCAGACATTGTGTCAATCTGTCAGGTGGAGGGTTTTCCTCTTTTGCATTGACCTGCCACTCTCCCAAACATGATGTTCTTCTCCAGGGATTGATCTCTCCTGACTACATGTCCGAAATATGTAAGATGAAGTCTGTCCATTCTTGCTTCCAAGGAGCACTCTGGTTGTACTTCTTCTAGGACAGATTTGTAGTCCATGGTATATTCAATAGACATCTCCAGCACCACAATTCAAAAGCATCCATTCTTTTTCTGTCTCCCTTGTTCAATGTCCAGCTTTCACAACCATATGATGCCACTGAAAATACCATGGCATGAGTCAGACGCACCTTCGTCTTCATGTGACATCTTTGCTTTTCAATACTCTAAAGAGATCTTTTGCCACAGCTTTTCCTAGAGCAATGCGTCTTTGGATTTCTTGACTGCTGCTTCCGTGGGTGTTGATTATAGAGCCAAGCAAAGCAAAATCTTGGACAACCTCGATCTTTTCTCCATTTAATGTGAAGTTGCGTGCTGACCCAGTTGTAAGGATTTTTGTTTTGTTGATGTTTAGTCGTAACCCATATTGAAGGCTATGATCTTTGAACTTCATCAGTAAATGTTTTAAATCCTCTTCACTTTCAGCAAGCAGAGTGGTGTCATCTGCATAACGCAGGTTGTTAATGAGTCTTCCTCCAATCTTGATGCCGCGTTCTTCCTCATAATGTTCAGCTTCTCAGATTATTTGCTCAGCGAATAAATTGAAGAGATAGGGTGAAAGTATACAGCACTGACGCACACCTTTCTCAACTTTAAACCACTCAGTGTTTCCTTGTTCTATTTGAACAACTGCCTCCTGGTTCATGTACAGATTTCTCATGAGCACAATTAGGTGTTCTGGTATTCCCATTTTCTGAAGTGTTATCCATAATTTGTTATGATGCACAGAATCAAATGCTTTTGCATAGTCAATAAAACATAGATAGACATCTTTTTGATATTCTCTGCTTTCGGCTAATATCCACCTGACACCAGCAATGATGTCCCTGGTTCCCCGCCCTCTTCTGAATCCCGCTTGATTTTCCAGTAATTGCCTGTCTATATACTGCTGCAGTCGCTTCTGAATGATCTTTAGTAGAATTTTGCTGCTGTGTGATATTAATGATATTGTCCGATAGTTTGCGCATTCAGTTGGATCCCCTTTTTTGGGAATAGGCACAAATATGGATCTCTTCTAGTCAGTTGACCAAGTAGCTGTTTTCCAAACCTGTTGGCAGAAACATGTTAACACGTTCAGTGCTGCATCTGTCTGTTGAAACATCTCTATTGGTATGCCATCAATTCTTGGAGCCTTGTGTTTCTCCAGTTCTTTCAAGGCAGTTTCCACTTCATCCTTCAACACCACTGGTTCCTCTTCATATGCAACCTCTTGGCAACATCTACCAATTCTTTCTTGTATAATGACTCTGTGTATTCTTCCCATCTTCTTTTGATGTTTCCTGCATCATTTAGTATTTTCCCTGTACAATCTTTCACTACTGCCACTCGAGGCTTGAATTTGTTCTTCATTTCCTTAAGCTTGAGAAACACAGAGCATGTTCTTCCCTTTTGGTTTTCTGCCCCCAGCTCTTTGCACATGTCATTATAATATTTGTTTTTGTCTTCTCGAGCTGCCTCCTGAAATCTTCTGTTTAGCTCCTTAACTTCATCATGTCTTCCTTTTACTTTAGCTGCTGGACATTCAAGGACAAGTTCTACTGTCTCTTTTGACATGTAATTTGGTCTTTTCTTTTTTTCTTGTCTTTTTAAAGAACTTTTTGCTTCCTTCTTGAATGATATCTTTTATGTCATGTCACAACTCTTCTGGTCTCCTATCATTTGTGTCTAATGCATTAAACCTCTATTTAGCTATGTGATTTATAAACAAAAAATTAAAGAAACAGTCTCTATGCAACATTTCATTTGATAATTTTGCTTTGATTTGAAAGGAATTTTTGACATAGATGTGAATCATTTAGAAATGCCTTACTATTGTGGCATCCCACTCCATCAGATCTTAAAAGTTAAGCAGGGTTGGGCCTGGTTAGTGCTTGAATGGGAGACCACATGGGGATACTGAATGCTGTAGGCTGGGAAGAAGGACCTGGCAGCTCACTCCTGAGAGAATCTGCCATTAAAAACCCTATGCATAACAAAGAAGCACTGCCATAGTGTTGGGCATGGAACAGTATTGGTCTGTTGTACACAGGGTCATTATGAGTTGGACTCAACTGGATGGGTACTAACAACAACAACTGGAAATTAAACACTTGTAAACCTTTTGGTTCCCCAAATTTGCAGCCCAAAACAGCAAGCATACTTTTCTGTGAAAGCCCTCTAAGGACTAGCCTATTCCAGTCCCCCTAATTTCATATATAAATTGGTTTTAGGCTGTTAGCCACCCATAGATAGACTGTGCTTATCACTGTTAATGATAAAAAGCTTAAAATACCAAGCAGTGTAAGACAAATTTGAATCTAAAGAATTCTTAAATTTTTTTTTTTGTTTGTTCTTTGCTGTGGAAATGAGACCAGGAGTTTTTGACAGAGGGAGAACTGTGAGCATGTGTCGCCTGTGTGTGATAATTACAAAATGCCAGAAGGAGAATCTTGAATTTTTCAAGAGCCTTTAATGACTCCCAGGACACTGGACTGCAGCAGGGATCTAGAGGAGAAAATATAAACTCAGTGTTACAGGAAAATCATTTTCTGGCTATAGTGTGGGGAAAGGAAACACTCCAAACATTCACTCTGAATTTTTTGAATGGTCAATGTAGAATTTAATTTTATGAATGGCATTTCTTTCATCTTTCAGTCTGATAGAATTATAGCCAAAATGGAAGGGGAGGAATGGAGATGTAGAATTGTACTATTTATACTATATTTATAAAGAGCACAAACCTACTTTATCATTCTTTCTTTAAGCAAAAAAGGCACAGAAATGATTTCATAAAGGTATAGAATAGTTAGGATAAATTAAGCAGTGAGTAGCAATAAAAAATAACAAAAAGGTAATGTTATTAAAATTATACAGATAAAGCATGCCAAAAATTTTTAATGAGGTCATGATGATGTATAATGACAATATGTGAAATGTCAGTTTTATGTGGTCTTTAAAACATAAATTTTCTGATACAAAAATTATAAAGATATTGTACAAACTTTGGGAATGATATAAAAATATTAAGACTTAGAGTTAAAACCTAGAAATAAACAGGTAAAATTGCTGTGTTATGATCCTTTATTTCACTTGTTAACTATTGCTGGCAAGGTATAAAAGCAATAATAGCTCATTACAGACCATTCAGAAAATATCAAAATATAGTATAAAATAAATGTCATCTATTATTCATAAGCCATAGATTACAGCTAGGAGTTGGGGATACATGTATGCATCTAGAATTTTTATGCACTTAAATATGCATTTTTATCCCAAATAAAAATTTCTAATAGACTATATTTTGCTCATCTTGCTGCTTTAGTCTCTTAATACAATCTGAATATATTGTGTGATTAACTATTATTCTAGTCTCTCATTTTAATGATTGCAAAATAAAAAACAGGCAGCTTAGTGATAGATCACTTGCAATGTATGTGTGAGGCCCTTGATTTAACCCTCAAGTACAAAAAAAATCATTGTAGAGAGATTTCACTTATGTATGTTTATTCCTAAGTAGATTTTATTAAATTTTTTTTGCACAGGGTATAAATGGGTTTTCATTCTTGATTTTTATCTTAGACATTTTTATATTTGTTTAAAGTAATTCTACTGATTTTTGTATATTGATTTTGCATGCTGCAACTTTGCTGAATAAATTGCTGCGATTAATTTATTAGTTCTTCTAGATTTTTGATGGAATATTTATAGATTTCTGTATACAAGCTCATCTGTGAATAGTGATTATTCAACTTCCTCCTTTCCAACTTCATGCTATTTCTTACTCTGGCTTAATCAATCTACCTAGGATTTCCAGCTCTATGTTGAACAGATGTGGTGAACGTGACCATTGTTGTCTCTTCAAGATCTTTGAAAGCTTTTCCTCATTCAGTATGATGTTAGATATCAGTTTGTTACATATGGTCTTTATTAATATTGAAATATGTTCCTTCTATACCTAAAAGTTTTTTATTAGCATTTTATGATGAAAGGATATTGTTGATGTGCTCTATCACATTTATGGATTTGCACATATTGAGCCAACCTTGCATTCCTGGAATGGGTTGATTATGGTGGATTTGACTTGATCATGGTGAATAACTTGCTTTTGGATTTGATTTGCTAGTATTTTGATGATGATATTTGCATCTATGGTCACCAAGGATACTGGTGACCAAGCATTCTTTTTGTTGTTGGATTCTTATCTGGTTTTGGTATCAGGGTGATGGTAGCCTTGCAAAATGACTTTGGAAGAATTTTCTCTTCATCAAGAATTTTTGGAATAATTTAAGAAGAATTGGTATTAATTCTTCTTTAAGTGTTTGGCAGATCTCTGCAGTGACAATATCTGTCTTCTGTTTTTTTCTGATGAAGGACTTAATACTGATTCCATCTTTACTTGTTTCTGATCAATTCAGGTTTTCTATTTCTTTATAATTCAATCTTGGTTAGTTGTATAAGTCCAAGAATTTGTCCAATTCCTCTAGGATATCAAATCTATTGATTGACATGTAGTTGTTCATAATAATGTCAAGTGATACTTTTGGCCTGTTGAGTGAGTTGTCATCTCTCTCTCTCTCTCTCTCAGTCTTTCTCTTGCTTTCTCTAACTCTCTCTCTCTCCAACTGTCACTTTCTTTTGCCTTTTGGTTTTTGAGATGAAGTCTTTCTACGTGGCCCAGGCTGGCCTAAAGTGAACAATGTAGCACAGGCTGGCCTCAAATTTATGGTAATCCTCCAGCTGCAGCCTCCTGAGTGCTTGGATTACAAGAGTGTGTTATCATGTCCTTCTCATTATGTCTCTATTGTTCTCTGATTTTGAAATCATTCTTAGTATCTTTTCCAATCATGGTATAATGAAAATAGAAATAAGTAAAAAGAAAAACTTTGGATATTACACAAATACATGGAAATTAAACAACTTATTTTTGAGTAACCAATGGATCAACAAGTAAATCAAGAAGAAAATTAACAAATTTCTTGAAACAGATGAAAATCGAAACACAGCATACCAAAACTTGTGAGGTTGAGCAAAAGTAGTACTAAGAAAGAAGTACATAGCATTTAGGGATGACATCAAAAAGTAGTGACCTCTAATAAACAACCTATTGCTATATAGCAAGGAGCTAGAAAAATAAGGATAAACCAAACATTAAATTAGTAGAAAGAAATAATTAAGATCACAGCATAAATAAATAAAGTAGAGGCTAACAAAAACACCAAATATCAACAAAATAAAGAGTTGGTTGTTCAAAAAGATAAACAAAATTGACAAACCCTTAGCTGATTAAGAAAAAAGTGAAAGAAGACTAAAGTAAATAAAATTAGAGATGAGTTAACTTTTTTTATCTAGTACAAGGTGAGTGTCCAACTTAATTTTTGTGTGTGTGCAGATATTCAGTTTTCTTATTCCATTTGTTGAAAAGTCTGTCATCTCCTCATTTAACTGTCTTCACACTTTTGTCAAAAATCATTTTACCATATATGTGAAAGTTCCTTTCTGGAATCTATTTTTATTATACTAGTCATATGTGAAGACCATACTGTCTTAAAATTCTCTTTGGAGAAGAAAGACCTGGAACTTCCTAGCCTACCATTATGCTGACATTGCCCTAATAAAATTAGTTTTTAAGTTATTTCATTTATTTGTACTTATAGCTCATTTGTACCTTAGAGAATGAGGCTTCTGGTTTTTCTTAATTTTTAAATGTACTGAAGTTTTGTTGTGGTGACTTGAAATGAAGGGATAATCTTGCCTGTTGTAACTATAAAGAGACTATATAACTCTCATGTCATGGGAAATAATATGAAAAATATTTGCTTTAGTTTTAATAATGATGTGGAACTTTTAAGCCAACAAGTGCTTCTTATATTGTTATCATCTAAAGAGATAAGTTTCAAAATGTCATATTCTATACTACTATGCATAAGATATTATTTACTATCATGTTGAGGATGTTGAAAAACTTTGGTTTTTTTCCACATGCTTTAAAGATGTTCGTTCAATAGTCAAGTCAGTTTTATACAGTTAGTGTTAACATATAATTTTAAACCTTACATTGAGTGATACAAAAGATTTAATAGTAAACAAACTTTTTATATCTGTTTAGGTTTGTAATTATATCCATGTTGCTGTAATTTTTTATTTGTATATTTAATATGTTTTACTTTACTAGATGGAAATTTCCAATGATCTAAGGAAGGCACCTAACAACAAGAAGGATGGCTCATACACAGAAAACACCATCTAAAGAGCACCAAAATTTTATAGGACATTGAGATACAATGTTTTGATTGATACTTATGTTGAAAAACAACAAAAATTTTAAAAATTATAGGAGTAGTTTAAACTTTAAAAAATCATCATAAGCTATTTTAAAGAAGATACTTCTCTTTGTACTTATACATGTAAGTATGCTATAAAGAGTGAGTAAAGAAATAAGTCTGGTCTTGAGGAAGACTTAAACCTTGGCAAAAGCACAGAGTATCAGTCTTCCTTATGCCTTGACATTGGCAATAATGACAGAAAGAGGGTAATTTTAAAAGCAGCTTTTCAGGGCACTGCCTGTTTTCCAAGAAGCCTCCTTTAATTCTTCAATTTTCCAGTCATTCTCTCGAAGTAACTGTCATATCTTAGGACTATTGAAACAGATTTCACTGTAGTAGAATCTCCTAAGACATTGTGTTTTTTTTTGAATGTTAGCAGACCTCCAACATAACTTTCATCCACTTCATGGAATGCTACATTTTTCCTACAGGGTTTGAAATTCACTTTGTATTAAATGTAAATAAAATTTCATTTAATTAATTAAATCAATGATTAAGGATGCTTGTATTAAGCAGAGAAAATGTTAGAAGGGAGACTGACATGTACTTCAACAGTTCTTTTTGAAACTTTTTCTTTCAATAATTTCTGACTTATGTGTTGTGGTATTGCTGTAGAATTTTTAAAAAATTGAATTTTAATAAAACAGAACCCTTAGTTTTTAAAATCACTATTACTTGGAATACAAATACTCATGGCTCATATTTACATTCAGTTATATACCATGCTTTTATAATTACTCTTTTTAAGTTGAATTCTATTTTTTCTGACATAAACACTGCAACCACCAAAAGAATAAATATTTCTTTTATCTCTTTTTTTAAATTTATCAAGAATATTTGTGCTCATTATTCTATATTTTCTATTTTGTTAACCTGATATATTTAGGTTTCTTATAATCATTGACATGTGTAAATTAATTTGACATTTTAATACAATATATATGAATTATGAGTTTGTTGTATTTAAAAAGGAAGAAATAACTTCTTTTTATTACCATGAGACAATGTGTTATAATCCAGAATCATAATTTATTGGCATAGGATCTATAATAGGCTATAACAACATATTCCAGGCCTAGTAAATCATTCTTGTATTTTTTTTTATTTCCTTTGCAATACTGAGGGGCTAAACTCAGGGTCTCATGCACACTTTGCAAGTACTCTGCTATTAAGCTGCACCCATAGCCCCTTTTTTATTTTTTATATTGAGACAGAGTCTAAGTTATCCAGGTTGCCTCTGGCCTTGAACCTGTGATCTTCTTACCTCTGCTTCCTAAATCACTGGATATCAGGAGTGCACCATCATGCCTGATTCATTCTTGTATCTTAAAGCTATTTTTCAGTTTGTGGTTGCTTGTAAGCTTTTATTCTTAAAATATGGACAGTGAATTTACCCAAAAGTATCTTAAGGTGGATCATTGTAGGATATACAGACTTTTCTTCAAAATCACCATGATCTTGAATTATTCTTTACAATATATTTTGTGTCAATGTACATGTTCTATAAGCATTCTAATTGTCTTATATTTAAAATAGTTCAGTAAGTGATAATTATGTATTATATATTCCAGGCACTATAATTGGTCTTAGTGAAGTAGTGGTAGGAATGGCATCAGCCTTACCAAATAACACATACATTGTTGTTGTTAGATGTCATTGAGTCAAAGCCAACCCATAGGGTTTTCAATGGCTGATTGTTTGGGGATTGTTTCAAGAGTGGATTGCCATGTCCTTCTTCTGTTTTGCAGTGCTGGGGATCAAACCTAGGTCTTCAGAGAGCATAGACTAGCACTCTACCACCTGGGTTGAGCCAAGGCAGACCCACCTGAGTCAGAGACCACCTTAAGAATAGGTTTAACACATTAGACATGAATGATAGAAGACCAGATGGGTAGTGGCATGACATCAAAGATATCATTCATGAGGAAAGCAAAAGGTTATCAAATTGCTAGGGAAAAAAAAAGACCAAATTACAGGTCAAAAGAGACTGACACTTGCCCTTGAGCACTGAACAGCCAAAGTGAAAGGAAGATGTGATGAAGTTAAGGAACTAAAGAGAGGATTTCAAAAGGCAGCTTGAGAAGACAAAATCAAATATTTTAATGACATGGGCAAAGAGCTGGAGACAGCATACCAAAAGGGAAGAACATGCTCTGGGTTCTCAAGCTTAAGGGACTGAAGAAAAAATTCAAGTCTTGAGTCACAATAGTGAAAGATTCTACAGGGAAAATCCTAAACAATGCAGGAAACATCAAAAGAAGATGGAAGGAATACAGAGTCATTATACAAAAAAGAATTGGTGGATGAGCAACCATTTGAAGAGGTTGCATATGATGAGGAACTGATGGTACTGAAGGATGAAGTAGAAGCTGCCTTGAAGGAACTGGCAAAACACAAGGCTCCAGGAATTGATGGAATACCAATAGAGATGTTTCAACAAACAGATGTAGCACTGGAGGGGTTAGTTGTTTATGCCAAGAGATTTGGAACACAAGTACCTGGTCAACTGAGTGGAAGAGATTCCTGTTTGTGCCTATTCCCAAGAAAAGGGATCTAACTGAATGTGGAAACTATCAAATGATATCATTAATATTGCACACAAGCAAAATTTTACTAAAAATCATTCAAAAGTGACTGTAGCAATATGTAGACAGGGAACTGCCATAAAATCAAGCTGGGTTCAGAAGAGGGCAAGGAAGAAGGGGCATCTTTGCTGATGTCAGATGGCTATTAGCCCAAAGCAGAGAATACCAAAAAGATATACATCTATATTTTATTGACTATGTAAAGGTATTTGACTGAGTGGATCATAACAAATTATGGATAACACCTACCAACTGTGAGGAATGGGAATACCAGAACACCTAATTTTACTCATGAGGAATCTGTACATGGATCAGGAGGCAGTTGTTCAAAGAGAACAAGGAAACTGCTTGGTTTAAAGTCAAGAAAGGTGTCGGTCAGGGCTGTATCTTTTCATCACATCTCTTCAATTTCTATGCTGAGCAAATAACCCAAGATCCTGGACTTTATGAAGAATAATGTAGTATCAGGATTGGAGGAAGACTCATTAACAACCTGCATTATGCAGATGACACAATTCTGTTTGCTGAAAGTGAAGAGAATTTGAAACATTTACTGATGAAGATCAAAGAATATAGTCTTCAGTATGGATTGTGACTCAATATCAAGAAAACAAAAAGCCTTACAACTAAGTCAGTACAACTTCACAATAAATGGAGAAAAGATTGAGGTTGTCCAATATTTTTCTTTACTTGGTACTACAATCAAAAACTGTGGAAGCAGCAGTGAAGAAATCAAAAGACATATTGCATTGGGAAAAGCTGTTGGAAAAGATCTCTTTAAAGTATTGAAAAGTAAAGATGTCACATTGAAGACGATGGTGCACCTACTCAGGCCATGGCATTTTCAGTTGCATCATATGGTTGTGAAAGCTGGACATTGAATAAGGGAGACAGGACAAGAATTAATGCCTTTGAATCATCGTGCTGGAGACAAATATTGAATATACCATAGACTGCCAAAAGAACCAACAGATCTGTCCTAGAAGTGCAACCAGAATGCTCTTTGGAAGCAAAGATAGCTAGAGTGTGTCTTACGTATTTTGGACATGTAGTGAGGAGGGACTAATCCCTAGAGAAGGACATCATGTTTGGGAGAATGGTGGGTCAACAAAAGAAAGGAAGACTCTCAACTAAATGTATTGACAAGTGTCTGCAACAATGGGCTTAAACATAAATAAGATCATGTCTGTGGCTCAGAATTGGGGTGTGTTTTGTTCTGCTGTACATAGGGTTGCTATGAGTCAGACCCAACTGGACAGCAACTAACAACAACAACAACATAATAGGTCTTGGGGCTTCAAGAGTGAATCTCTCATCCTACCCCAAGGAGTCATGATGTAGCATCCTTTAAGTCAATAAACACTGCCAAAAATACAAATGAAGTATCACAGAGGAGAGCCAGTAGTTTTACCTGAAGTTTAAGAATCAGAGCATATTTTCACAGCTTATCAGCTCTCTCAATTTCTTAGTTAAGAAAAAAACAGGATAGAATTGTCATTTTAATTTTTAAAAATTGGAACAAATTGAAGCCTTTCATATCTGCAATTTTTATTTGCCTTAAGACTTATAATAAAACAAAAGTAAAGATGATAAAAGTAATGGTGATGATGATAATGATGAGGAATATTATTGGTAGTATATCCAGTAGCCATTTTACCAGTTACCTTTTTCTTGGCTAACATCTCAATTTTCTTTCTGGTATATTTCCTCCTGATTTGTAGCAAGGATATAGTTTTGGAGATTGGTCCCCAGATATAATTACTCTAAGTCAGGAGTGTCCAATGTTTTTGCTTCCCTGTGTAGCATGGAGTAAAGAAGATTTGTCTTTAGCCTCTCATCAATTACTAATAAAGTTAGTGTTATGTATATGCATAATAAAATTTGTTTTATTTTTGTATTTTTATTATAAAGTTTAGAGAAACTAGAGCAATATAAAACTAGTGGGAAGTTTGACCTTGTCCTTGTAGAAGTGATCTATCAATGTCTGTTTCAATGGAAGTGGTTGCAATTCTTAGTGAGTTCTCAATTTAATTTTGCTATGGAAAATTTGTCTCATCTAGAATTGAGTTGAATTAGATTTTCAGAAATATTACCAGTAATAGATGCATTTTATTTACCAAGTTGCCAAAATCTCAGGTGCTCACTGATGCACCCTTATGTGGCTTTGAGTAGCTTTGAATCACTTTGAATTCAATCCAATTTTACTTGAGTGACATGATGGTAGGTGTTGATACTAACCTGATTTCACATCACCAAATGTGACATATTTATGCTTATTGAAAAGTTGGAATTTGATAATGTGGCACCATCTCAGTATGTTGTAAAGAAGTTTTAGGTGTTCTATAAACATGCGCAGTATCATTTTGTTGTTGTTGTTAGGTGCTGTCAAGTCATGTTTGACTCCTACTGACCTTTATAGGGTTTTCAATGGCTGATTCAGGATTGCCTCTGGAGTGGATTGCCACACCCTTCTCCCATTTTGCGGTTCTGGGAATTGAACTTGGGACCTCAGAGACTGCAGAGCAGCCCTCTACCAACTGAGCTAAATCCCAGCCCCTGTAATATCATTTAGAACTTCAAAATTAGATCTCTATATGGGGTCATGACAAAAATAAATGCTAAAAAACACATCATGGTAAAGGATAATGCGAGGCCACATGACTAGCTGTTCTGGCCCCCATGTAGCACGTACTTCACAGGTAGAATATGCCTGGTCTAAATCAATTAGGAAAAAGTCTATTCTCCAGAAATTAAGTGGTTTGGAAACATAGGCCTGTGATAAATAGAGTGTTCTTTGTCAGCAGAGATTGATTCAGAAAAGGGCACAAGACCGTATTTGAATTAGTGAAGTATAACAAGAATTTTAAAAGTGAGATTCTGGGAAACTTTTCTTTGTTTTTAAGGGAAAAACCTTATAACAGCCTGTGTCTCTTTCTCCATGTGGTCTCTATGCATGCCTGTGGTGTATGTCTCTCGTGTACATGTCTGTGAGTTTATCTTTCTCTCTCATCCCTCTGTACATCTCTGTGTCTTCTGTGTCAGTTTTCTGTTAGTCTCCATGTCACTCTCTGTAAGTGCCATCTACCTGTGTATTTCTCTATTGATGTGTCTTTCTGCCCATCTCTATGTTTGCATCCATGAATGTGTATCCCTACCTCCCTTTTTCCCCAGATCTCAGTATGTGTTTACTCTTTGGATCTCTATATACTTCTGTGAAGTCTTTCCTCTTTGTTCATTTGAGTGTTACTCTGTGTATGAGTCTTTCCTTATGTGTGTCTCTTTATTCTTATCTCTTTTCTGACATCGTTAATTGACAAAAGAAACAAACCTAACTAAAGAAACACTTTGCTCTTCCTCCCTCTGTACTTAAAACAGAAAAAAAGGAAAAAGAAAGAAAAAGATACATACAAATTCCAGCAACTTAAGTAACTGATGTTCCTTAATTAGAGTCAATCAGCCACTAGGGATCTCTGCCCCACCCTCCCTAGTTTCCTTCAGAGTAGTAAAATCTCTAGACAGTAATAATAAATCTCATCTGATGTGATAAACCTGTGTTATTGAGTATCTTGTGACCTTGATCTCACAGTATAAGACACTTCTGTTCATTGCTTGTCTCAGACACACCTAATGCAAGAATAAAAATGCTCGCCATTGAGAGCAAATTTGTGATTTAGTTCAATTATCATAATCATATAATAATCCCACTTACCTGCCAATATCAGTACACAGTTGTGTCATTTCTCAATCCTTATTAACCCTCGTAATCACATACCTTTCCTGGAGTGTGGCTATCAAGCTTAGTGCATAGCCACACCACACCTTAACGGACAATTGCAGCTTCCTCCATCTGTAAAGGATGTTTGTCTTGTACTACCTTGCATTTGACCAGCAGCATCCTGCTCTGTGTGAAGATACAGTGCACATTTTCTTTTATGAATTCCTGACTTTTTATCCTGTCATGCCCTGATGCTATGTGGTTGTTCCTCCTTAATTTCTCATAGAAGTGCTACCATTCATTAATCATCTCCGGATCAGATCTTTATTCTTCTTCTACTTATAAGGGGAGGAGATGGACCTGGCAACCCACTCCCAAAATCAATCCACCCTATTGAAAACCCTATGAACAGCAGAGAAGCACTGATAATAGTGTTTCCCCAATTGTATGTAGGGTCGCTATGAGTCCGACACTGACTTGAAGGCACCTAACAACAACTTATAAGGGATGCTTGCTGTTGTTGTTGTTAGGTGCCATCAAGTGGGGTTTTCAATGGCTGACTGTTTCGGGATTGCCTTGGGAGTGGATTGCCAGTCCCTTCTCCCATTTTTGGGGTGCTGGGAACCGAACTCGGGACCTCAGAGACTGCAGCGCAGCACTCTACCAACTGAGCTAAATCCCAGCCCATAAGGGATGCTAGGTAAGAAGAAAGGTAATTAAGGGGCCCTCTGCAGCCATCTGCTTTGCAGGTACCTTTTGAGACATGAGTATCAATGTGAGCTTCCTCTGAGACAAATGGTTTGACTTGGTGGTGGGTACTTCCTCAGTAGATAATTTCTTTTACAAATAGCAGAATTGCTAGTAGAAAACACCCTTTTACAAGTGAACTGCTCAGTCACCAGTAACACCTTTTACAAGTGGCCTGGTGAAGATGACAGGTGATCCTATGTCTGGGCTAAGAATGGGGGACTTCCTTTGAGGTAAGACCCTTCCTTCAATAAGGAGGAAAACGTGGTTTACAATCTAAAAGGCTACCATAAGCCAAAGTAGTTGTTGTTAGGTGCCATCGAGTGGGTATCTGACTCATAGCGACCCTTATAGGGTTTTCAATGGCTGTTTCGGGATTTACTTGGGAGTGGATTGCCAGGTCCTTCTCCAATTTTTGTCTTGCTGGGAATTGAACTCGGGACCTCAGAGACTACAGTGCAGCGCTCTGCCAACTGAGCTAAATCCCAGCCCTCCATAAACCAAAAGGTGAGAGAAATAAGATTCACCTGAAGAGAAGATAAAAAAATGGGAAGAATGTCTGTGTTTTTAATGAGATAGGGACTTCACTTCCAAAACCCTACCCTCATGGCTGTTGTTCACAGATGTCCACAGTTGTCCTCATTGTCTGCACATACCAGCAGATGCCTGCAAAAATCTCCACAGATGTTCACAAAAGTTTGCGGTCATCTGTAGCCTCATTGCTGGACCTGCGTGCTTCCTGACATTGCACTCAGAAGTGTAAGTGTCGCTGCTCACAGACCCACTTTTTCATTGCTATCTCAGAAAGATGGACTTTCTTTGTCTGTTTGTCTTTACATCTTACTTCTCCCCACCCAGATTAAATCCCAGGTTTACTAGCCCTGGAATTTAGGGCACTCTGCCCTTCTCTACTATAAATAATGTAGCTCTGCAGTTCTACTTTGGGTTCATTTTAAAATTCTTTTTATCAACGAGACCAAGAGCCCAAAGGGGCACACAACTGCCCTGTGACACTACCTATTTTTTCAGAATTTGAAAGATCCAACTCCAACATTCTTTCTCATTTTGTAATGAATTGTCTCCATAGCATTTTCTGATAAAATTCAGTTACGATATCTCCAAAGGTATATTTTAAATGTTAAAGAAAAATCTGATTAAGGAGGCATAAAAAATATAACAATAATCTATAGCCCTCTGGGCGGAAAAGATTGGAAGTTAAAACCCTGGGTTCCAACCTTTGTGCTGGCTCTGCATCCTTGGAGGAAGTAACTTCTCTTAGCTCCTACTGTCTATGTGAAAAACAAGGAATTAGACTTTATCATTGTTAAGATATAGTAGGGCACTAAAAATTTCTAGTCATTGTAGAAAAATATTTTCTCTGAAAAACATATTGCCATTCAAAAGAGGATGTTTAAGATATTAAAAATCATGACTGCCCTTGCTCATGCTTCGATCCAATCAAAAATTTCTTTGTAAAAATAAATTTGCATTTACATTTTGCACATGATTTCTAACTTGGTTTAGTTTGTGTTTTCTAATTTAGACTTTTGCAAAACTTTTGCTGAAAAATAATCCAATTGACTAGAACTCATTTCCCTGCTTAGAGGCAGATTAAGTCCTTAATTTCATTTCTCATTATGAATCCCGATAAGTTAGTTTACAGTACATTAGTTGCCTTTTTCACACATGAGAAGATTGAATCTAATATATTTAGACTAGGGGAAATTTACCAAGATCAAATTCAGTATTTGTTTTTTTTTAATCACAAAACAACATTGCTATTTAAGACAATGGGACATCAAATACATTAATGGCTTCTGTCTCTCTAACTAGTTATCCTTAAAATGTAATCTTTTTGTAAATATAGAGCAATAATGTTCTATATCCTCTGGCATTTAAAAGATCTTTCTTAAGAAATTATTTCACTCCAAGATCACAACCAAATACTACAGCAAACAGATTGTAAAAATCAGAAAGATTTTTTATTTATAATAATAAATAATAAATAATAATTTATAATAATAAATGTAAGACACTTGGTTAACACTTCAATAGGAATAATAGTGGATTAAACAATGTTGACATTATTTCAAAGGGCATATCCAAGAACATACATTTTGTGCATTGAAATACTTTTTAAAAGTCTTTTTTTCCCATCAAAGATTTCTACCATACATGAAAAGAGTATTGATAAGTCTTAAGTCATTGAGCATAGATAACTCTGGCCTAGCACAATGCTCTCAACCAACTTAATTAAGCTTTTTAGCTGATGCAGAGAAAAATAATAAAAGAGAAAACAACATGTAGATGGAGTCAAACCCCCTAATTTCTGATTTTCTGATTTTCTTTGTACTTTTTTCAATTTTAGCTGCCATGTAATGGTAATGGTGAATTAAAGCATCACTACCATTGTGTTTTTTATTAGCTTTAGTATTTGAAAAAGAAAATTTGCTTTCTATATTGAAATGACTTAGTATTTGTTGGATAAAAGTAGGTTAATGCTTTTATGTCTACCCGTGCCTTTCATCATTATATATATGCTCTCTTATTTTGCTTGGTGTTTTCCTTTAATTTTACTGATTTAAATAGAGACAAGAGAAAAACAGTGGTACCAAAATTAATACCAAGTAGATAATTTTTGTCCAATTTTATTGAACATTGTATTTTGTTTTTTCTTTTGTATTTGGATAAATTTAGATACTTTACTTATCTTTTAAAATTGTGCACTTGATCTACATATATACACTTTTCTATATTTTGTAACTTGCCTTTTCTCTTCCTCAACAAGCAAGAATTATGTATCTTAAATGCCCACGAGATAACCGAGAGTTGTGCTAAGCACTACGGATACTATATAAGTGATATAGGGCCCAGATTTTATCCAGTTTCTAAAAATATCTTTTATTGAACTAAATATAACTTTTTAAATTTAGAAACCAACTCCCTTCCCACTCCCTCTCCCTATGGCATTAATTATTTTAAAGCATCTGCAGCTATTATTTATTTTTTATATAACCTTAAATAGCCCATAAGAACTTTGGGTTTGATTATATGGGAAAGACAATTATATTTATGTCTTTTTCTTTTCAGTTCTCACCATTTATTTGATTCAAATCATGAAAGCATTCATTTATGTTTTTATATTGTGTATTTTTGCAATGCACTTGTCTTAACATTTGTTGTTAGTTGCTGTGGAGTCCTGTCTGACATAGCAGCTATCATAGGGGTTTCAATGGCCAATTGTTTCTCGATTGCCACAAGAGTGAATTGCCATGTTCTTCTCCCATTCTCCCATTTTTGTGGTGCTGGGAATCAAACCTGGGACCTCAGAGACTGCAGAGTATTGTTCTATCAATTGAGCTAAATTCCAACCAGTCTTAACATTTGTTGTTGTTGTTGTTGTAGATGCCGTGGAGTCAGTATCCGACTCATAGCAACCCTCATAGGGTTTTCAATGGCTGACTATTTTGGGATTGCCTTGGGAGTGGATTGCCGGGTCCTTCTCCCGTTTTTGCAGTGCTGGGAATTGAACTCGGGACTTCAGAGACTGCAGAGCAGCTCTCTACCAACTGAGCTAAATCCCAGCCCGGCAATCCCAAAACAGCCATTGAAAACCCTGTGAAAACCCTGTGAGGGTCGCTATGAGTTGGATACTAACTCGATGGCATTCTTAACATTTAGACAACTCTAAATGCAGCCATAGCATTATGGCATCTGATTACATCAGATCTCAGAAGCTAAGCAGGGTTGGGCCTGGTTAGTACTTGGATGGGAGACTGCCTGGTAATACCAGGTGCTTGGGAAAAGTACCTGGCAACCCACTCCTAAAAATCAGTCCACCATTGCAAATCCCAGCAGAGAAGCACTGGCAATAGTGTTTCACCTGTTTTATGCAGGGTCACTATGAGTCCAATACCAACTCAATGGCACTTAACAATAACAGTAAGCTATAGTTACTGTTCAACTGTGTTCAACATGTGAACACCCACAGTAGCACCCACAACCCATATCCAAACCATAGAAATCACTTTTCCAGGCACTTAATATGATTGTCCTTCTCTGTTCCCCTTTAAGTTGGACATGGTCATGTCACATGCTGTGGTCAATGAGAGTGGAAGTGACATACCGTGTATTTGCAGGAAGGCTATAAAGTCGTGTGGATCATCTAATTGTTGATGGCACTTTTGTCAGTCAGAACTTTTGAGGGGCTAAAAAGATAGAGTCCTCTCCTCCCTCTTCCTTAGTTTCTATTGTGAACAAGAGGTTAACTCTATCTATATTTAGGTTTGGGGGTTGTTTGTTATGCCAACAAAACTAGTCTATCTTGACTGGCCAGTGCTATATCTTTAAGATCATTATTCTTTGTAATTGTAGATACAACCTAGTGTTTCCTATTGATTTTGGAGTATTTTTTCCTACTCAAGAGGGAAATGTTGTCAATTTATATGTATAATTATCAACCTTGTGTTAGTCTTTCTTCTCCTTTGATAATAGCTAGTATTTAGAGATAAAATCTCTGAGATTAGTTGTACAGACCTATCTTCTTGCCCATGGGGATCTTAATAATAGCCTTAATGGCCTGCATTTTAGTGAAGGACAAAGAGACACATTTGTCCCAATATTTGATGATTTTCATAATTTAGATGTAAATGTAACAACTTAGTGACATGTCTGGTTAACATGGGCCAAGAATACACACTACACCCACACACATATACCCCACACTTGTATATATCCTTAACAATGACCTTATTAAGAATTTTTAAAATTGGTGAAGGCCTAATAGAGATTTCAGTGGAAATACAGAAAGTAGAATCAAGAATCTCTTCCTAAATGAAAACAAGCCCTAGCATGATTCAAAACAAATGGAAGTTTTTGTTATATAGAACTCCATTACTTTCCTATAAATTTGGATTATGTCAGAGAAGACATTCTAACAAGGTCCTGGCTCTGCAGTAAGCATCCTCTGATGCCCTCCTGGACCTGAGTTATGGGGCACCTGGACTTTCTGCTCCTGCTATGCAGGGGTTCTCAGTAGCTGATGGGACCCTGAGAGCTCAATGCAGTGGTTTCCTGCAAAGGAGATCGGTAGGCCTGGGACCTTCTCTTACATTGGCCCCTCCTATACTTGCACTTTGATGCCAGTTACTTGTGGAGCTGGTGTAGACACACGGGGGGCGGGCAGCAGTGGTCCAGTGAAAGCACTGGTGTCCCAGTACATCTGAGCAATAGTGGTAGGGCACTCCAGGCACATTGGGTCCACAGAAACCCCATGTGTGAAGCTTTGTCCTTACTTCTAAGGTCCCTCAGGCACTTATTACTTAGTGTCAGTGGGGTATCTTTTATAAATAGTCAAATGTTTAGTTTTTACCAAATTATTTTTGAAAATCAGATTGTCAACAAGGAGTCAGTAAATCCACATTCATTTTTAATATTAAAGGTTTGTTTAATTCTTTCTCACCACTGTTTCTATATTTGCAGTTTTCTTTGTGTCTTTTTTTCCCTTTCCTGCTTCCTCCTAGCTTGTATTTATGTGTATGTCCATGGTTAAATAACCATTTTTTTCCTTTAGGGTTCTTAAAGAAGTTTTATGCTTTATGCCTATGAATCTTGTTACATTTAATTTAAAACAGTATTTTGTGCAATTTAATATAGATAACTATCAGTAAATGAATAATAATACATAATCCCATATCCCTGAAAAACCTTAGCTTCCTTTAGTATAAAAATAATATATCAACTGAGTGGCATGCAATTACATGCCTGTAATTCCAGTGGCTCTGGAGGCCAAGGCAGGATGACCACAGATTTGCCAGAGGCAGCCTGCCCAATTTAGTGAGCACTTGTCCCAAAATAAAAAAATATATATATAGGGCCGGGTGCAGTGGCACACGCCTGTAATCCCAGCGGCTCGGGAGGCGGAGGTGGGAGGATCGTAAGTTCAAGACCAGAGGCCGTCTGCGAAATTTAGCGAGACCCTGTCTCAAAAAGTAAAAAAAAAAAAAAAAAAAAAAAAAAAAAAAAAAAAAAAAAAAAAAAAAAGGGTTGTGGGCGCAGCTCAGTGCTCCAGCACTTGCAAAGCATGCAAGTACGAGGCCCTGGGTTCAACCCCCAGTACCACACACACACACACACACACACACACACACACACACACACACTATATATATATATGTGTCTGTGTGTATGTATGTATGTATATATGGGGCTACGGGTGCAGCTCAATGAGAAAGCACTTGCCTAACATGTGTGAGGCCCTGGGTTTTCATTGTCTCCAGTAGTGAAAAAATATGACAAAAAATTCAAGTCACATAGAAAGTTATAAAATAAAAATAAACTCTATTTCCCAATGTCCTTTCCCTCCAAAATCAGTTGCAGGCCTTTTGTTTTGGTATCCTTTCATTGTGTGTGTGTATAAAATATATATTTACATATTATCATAGTATTATGAAAATCTAGGAAAATAAGTTCTATTATGTTAAATATTATTATATGAAGTATTATAATATCAAATAGATCATCCTATGTACATCTATTTCATTCTTTGCTTTTCTCCACATAAGCATAAAAATGCCTATTTAATTTTTTTCATAATACTCTAAGAACAAATAAACCATAATTTATTTGGCCAATTATTGGCTGATAGACATTTTAGGTTAATTCTTAAAATGTTTTCTTTTTCAATACAATGAGGCTACTACACACAAACAAGCAAGCATTTCTTAGCTGAATTTTTCACATCCAAGTTTATCCTAACAAGGGAATTCTTGGGTCAGAAGGTCTCAGCAGAGTGAGATTTCATCTCATTGAGTCATGGAATCTGCACTGTCTTTCCCTCAGAAATTTCAGGTAAACATGTCTTCTCCAGATTTCAATGTAGCTCAGTGGCTTCAAATAAACTATTTGCTGATCCCAACAGCTACCATTCCTTCCTTACATTTTCAATGAAATTGAACAGAAATAATCATTGCTTCTGTCATAGAATCGTGGATAGAATTAGAAATAATATATATTCATGCCCATAAAAGACTCATATTTGATGAGTAAAAAATAATTACTTGCTTTTATTTTTCTAAATATAGTTATTTATGGAACTGAAGAGGAGACTAGATGAATGGAAGAAAAACTTACCTGTAGGGATCTTTGGTTCCAAAATAAATATGGTAGAGGTTGAGGAGTAAGTAGCATGAAGTTATGTTGGCATATTAATACCTATTGCTTGAACTACTTTTAAAATGAAATCACTTAGTTTCTATATAAAATACATTTTCATAGTTTAAAAATGAAGGAAATTAAGAAAAAATTGCTAAACAAATCATTCAATAAGAGAGAAGAGAGACAAACCTAGAATATGGAGCTGTATACTTATTACTACTTGTGCTTAATTTTGGCATGAAGACCCATATTTCTATATTATACTTAGGAAACTAGAAACTATAGGATGTCAATAATTCACTGTTTTTTAACTCCTCATCCTCATACCATTGTCCCTTTCCCCCACCACCAGTGGGAGGTCAACTCCCATGTATTTCAATCTATCTGTTTCTCTGCATCCACCAGTTCTTGTGAGACCACACTGAAAACAAATAAATGAGCACTCCTCACACATCAAAAGGAAACCAAAAATGAGAGAGGATGAAGCTGAAGCCAGAAAGTTAAGAGAAGAAAGATGTAGTTGTACTTTTTTCTGGGCCAGTACATTGTGGGTGGCTTCTATTTGAGTGAACAATTACTGATCTCTGACAAGCCATGTTTCTGTACTTCTACCCCAAGCCTTAATAATTTGATTCTCAGTATAGTTTTATGGAGTTTTTTTCTTGAAGCTCTGGGTCAGAAAGTTTTAGGTAATGACTTCCCATTCTCTTCAATAAATTCTCAATTTCAAACTGCTTCTGCAATAGTGGTAAGGCAAAAAGTGTTTCTTACATCTTCCTCTCTCACACCTACACTATCAGAGTCAATAAAAGGTAAATCTAATATGAAAAAAATCATAGGTCAAATGTCCAGACCCACTGGTTTACATTGGTATACACAAACTTGGGAGCATATCTGTTAGTAAATATTTTTGTCCTCCCATTTCTGTTAGCCTGGCTATGAAATACCAATTTTCTTCATATTTCTATTATCTCCTACATGCACTCTTATTTTTCTATATCCAATGATAAACATAAGTGTGTACATCTGGATAAAAGATATATGCAAATACAAATATATGTATATAAGTGGTGTACTTATGTTTCACTTATATATGTATTAGAGTTAAAATGTATAATATCTTTACAAAAGTGAGGCTATATGATTCAAGTAATGATACCTGTATTGTAAAATGAAAGAGAAGAAAAATGCTCAAGAAATAATTACATTTAAATATAACATTGCCATTTTGAATTGTAACATAATTTGCCTGAGATAAATTGATTTGTTGCATGAATAAAAATGTATTTTTTTCCAAGATAAAATACAAAACCAAGATAATTTTGAAGAATCAAAAATAATGAGGTATTTTCTCTTTTAGCAGTTATTTAGAAAAATACACTAATCAATATATGAATGTATTTGCTGTAAAAAATAATACATTAGTTTCTGAAAAGCCACAATTATTTATGACACTATATGCATCTTAATACTGTTACTAAAGGCACTTGCCCAATCATTGCCACTTATTGAATTAATGTTATAAACCAGCTTTTGGATCTTATAGTTGCCAGGTTTTATGCTACTAGTCCTGACTTTCCACAATTACTATGAACACCATTAGAGAAAATCTGAATGTAATTACTAATTTTGGTAGTAATGGTCATGTGCATATTATTGATAGTTAGAATCAAAAGAAGACATTGTTATAGTCTGTGTACCAAAAGAAGGACATTAACCAAGGTCCCACGCTAGCATGGTCACTTCCTCATTGTATGAAAATGGTCTAGGTGATTTGTTATGAATGGAGCAAAATCAGAAGGACATGGCAATCCACTCCTGAAGCAATTCTGGAACAATCAGCCATTGAAAACCCTGTGAGTATCTCTGTATGTTGGACCCAACTGTATGGCACCTAACAACAGCAACAACACATACTTCTCAAAACTATTTTAGATTAATATCCAATACTGAAGTGAATAAATATTCATGATACCCCTGCACGTGAGATCATGTCAGAAATCATTTTTACTCAGCAATGGAAAATAAATGATAGAGAAAATTACAATGACATACAAGTGGGACTTTTAAAACAGGTTAACACATGTATCTTCTTTTGGTTATTGTTCTAGTACATTGGGGTGTACTTCCTTCTTTCCCACCAGCTTCTTTCTATAGCAGGTTTCTGGTCTTTTAAAACTATATCTCGGGTTCCCTGGCCCATTGACTTTCACTTAGGTTCCATCAATCTCAGTGGTAGGGGATGGTGTGGGGGAAGGGAAGCTAGGCTATTTCTCTTACTCTTTCCTCCCCCCTCTTCAGTAGGAATCTTCAGTACTGAATCTTCTATGATTGCTGTTCCTTGCAGATAGCCCCCTTCTTGACACCAGTTTTTTCCTTTATGTTCTCAGGCCCATATCATGAGTCCAGTTCCTGCCTGTGGTTCCTCCTCCAGAACTGCAGCTCTCACATAGTGACTCCTTCTTCATGGCTGATTTGGTGGCCCCTTGGGCCACACATTCACTGGATTTTCAGCTCCCTACTGGTGACACTGGCTTCTGGACTCTTGACATCCTCATTTCCACCTCCTTTTGTTTTAGCAGGTTTCCACAGATGATTTGTCTCTCAGTATCTCAGCTATTTCTGTTTTCACACTTTCTGAAAACCCTGACTAGTTTGCTCAATTATGTTCCCTCATGTGGTTCTGCTTTCCAGGCTAAGCACAGGCTTGACAAAATCATCAAATCATAGGTGGGATACATCCAGCTCATTAAAAAGTAAGAAACAAGTGAAAGTAATGGATGGATGAGTGAAGCAACTATCTGTTTTTAACCATGCATTTTTTAACTATACCAAGAGAACCTTTTTTCCCCACAATACATTATCATAATGATGAAATTTTGATATTGGTTCTGTGAGAATGTCAGCTGAAAGATGGCATTCTAAAGCTTTGACAGATTGCTTATTAATGTCTTCTTGACTACAAACCCAGATTTTTCCTCACCATAATTATTTGTAGGATAATGGTGCTCAAACTCCATCTGTTCTTAATGGAAAATAGTGTAGAGCTACAATTTTCCAGGAAATAATTGAGGATAGGTTTTTAGTAGATTTCCCAATAAATTAATAGTTCAATTTCCTTTTAAAATTTTGGATTGATTGCATTCTGAACACATCTCTGTATGTCTAGCTCTATAACATTAATATAAATAAATGCAAATGATAAAGATTAGAATATATCTGCAAGAAAACTTTAAATTATTCTGATAGCTGGGAGGCGTTACTACACATTTTATGTATTTTGAATTTCTTAATTACTTATGGTCTTTGAAGAATTTCTATCTTCCCTTAATTACAAACCTGAGTAAAACATTTCTTACTTATATAGTAGCTATCCCAGCCTGATTTATGTTATAAATGAATTTATATAGTATTTACTTCTGCTCTCTAGTTTGAGGTATGCTACAGTTTGGATATTGTTTGCATGTGCTCTTTATGGGTTCATATATTGGAGTTATTCAATATTCCTACTGTGAGATATTAAAAGGATGGAAATGCATCTGACTATGATATTTAGAAATGGATCTTTGGGGAGGAAATTAGGCTAATATAAGGTAAGTAGTGTGGAGCCCTACTTGTCAAATAGTGGTGAAGAAGAAGAGGGAGAGAGACCAGAAGAGTTACCCATGTAAGTGTTCTCTCTCTTACCTTATAATAGCCTGCAGTGCCTCAAGACTCAACCAGTCTAGATGTGACCCCTCCATCTTGGGTGTCCAGATCTGTGTACCAAAATACACCTCTTTTCTTTTTAAAATTGTAAGCTCTAATTATTTCATCATAATGAGAGAAAATTGACTAATACAAAGAATAATCCTAGGACTTTATTCAAGGATTTGCTGAATGTGAATTGCTCATAGAAGGTAAATTTAGGGTAGAGCTGAATTGGTTATGCCTGTTTGATACATCACAAATTTTCATCATTTTCTTGAATAATTCCTTCTAAGTAAAGGTTGGATGAGCCTAATTTTCCTCTAAATATCCAATTAAAGCCCTGTGTACTTCATCAATAATTCATTGATTAACATTGAGAAGGGCTGAGAACTTCTACATATTTGAATTTAAAAAATAATTTTAAAGACCCACATACTAGTTTGTATTGTATACCTAATGATGACAAGTACAAATTTTCACCAGGTTAGAATACTCTGTCAAAACTTGAAACCCAATTTAAGGGTAACAATAAGAACAGAAAGCTAGAGTCTGATATAATCTGTCATATTGAACTTCAGTCCTAGTTATTATCTTTCAATTCATAAATAATAATCATTATTAAAATGACATGACAGATATATTAGACATTTTATGTATACTATGATCATGTAAGATTTTATCCCACTTTTCTTCTAACTGCCATATTGGCAAACTGAAGCCAAAACCAAAGTAGGAGGAACTTACTTGAAATCAGAATGGTAGAGGTTGATGGCTTTAATGAGAAAAGTAAAGGCGCTGCTAACAGCAAGAGATATATATTGATATATTAATATGTGCAATGTAAAAATGCCCAAGATTTACTTTAAACCTCTTTAGCAAAAATAAAAAATACAAAAACAAATAATATACATCAGGGTAGATGAAACAATATTGATTCTAAGCAGATGAGCAACAGGATAAATTTTGTATTTTGGAAAGATCACTATGGTGACCTGAATGAGGAAAGACTAGATGATGAGAGGGAAGTGGAGGACTAGTTTCACTTGATCTCTTCATGGGCACTTATATTTTCCATCATTTGTTGTACTTGGACACTATCATTCCCTTGCTTGTTCTCTTATTTCTCCACATCCTTAGTTCTTGGCTGACACCTTCTAAATCTGGTTGACAGCTCAAAACTATGGGAATTTATTTCAGGCCACATTCATGCTTAGAAGCTCTTGCTACTAAACTATCTTAACAATAAGATTACCCTATAAACTAACTGTGGTCCATGTCAACACCAAAATTATTGTTTAAAAAATTAGCATTATAATTTTTCTCAGTGAGAAATAACTCTCCAACTGAATTTGACCCTTTATCCTTCTCTGATCTGACTCTCTGGTTGTCTATATTCTTCACAGATCTGTGTCTCTGAGAGACCAGAACCTTCATAACTGAGGCTAGTGAAGCCTAAAACAAATGCTGTCAATTCTTATAAACTTACATTAGCAAGCAAACATTTTATAAAGGGCAATAAATAAATTGTTCTTAGAAAGTTTGTTATTTGTCAATATAATTATTGTGAAGTAGAAAAACCTCATATTATTATGAGGTGTTCTGTCCAGAAAGGACAAAAAGAAAACAATGTGTAGATATTAAAAATTGTAAAGAGTCAGGCGACATGGAGCACACCTGTAATCCCAACTATTCAAAAGGCTGAAGGAGGAGGATTGCAAGTTCAAGGCCAGAGGCAACCTGTGGAATTTAGCCAGGCCCTTTCTCAAAATAAAAAAAAAGTATAAAAGGAGATGGAAGTGTGGCTAAGTTGGGGAGCACTTGCCTAGCATGCATCAACCCCGGGTTCAACCCCCCCCAGTACTGTCAAATAAAAGCTCCCCTAAAAAAAACCCAAACAACAAAATAGAACAAAACAAAACACAAAGGAAAAAAAAAGTCTGCAAAGATGTTTGGGTATTTTCAATATTGTAAACTAAATAATAGAAACGTGTGCAGTCTGAGTAATGCCAAATTTTGCTTTGCCTAGCAAATAACTGAAAATCTCAGCAAGTTTAAGTCAACAAAGAGTTCTTTCTTGCTCAAAGTTCATCACAAGTCCTTGTAACAACCCAGAATAGCTCTTTTCTGTGTAGTAGCTTAGTGATTCTCACTATTTGAATTTTGTGATTGATTCTATAAACAATCTCAGCATAAGACTTCCTGTGTTGCAACCTTTGTCCCCAGCCTACAATGCTATTAGGAGGTGGTGGAACTTTTTGAAGGTGGGGCCTAATGGAAGGAAGTTACATCACTGGGCCTTGAAGGAGGAATTGGAACCCTGACCCCTTCCTGTCTCTCTTTGCTTCTTTGTTTCTATGAGGTGAACAGACATGCTTTGCAGGTTTTTTTGCCATTAAGTACTGTGCCACCACAGGCACAAACAGGGCCAAGTAGCCACGGATGGTAATCTTTGAAATTGTGAGCTAACACAAACCTTTCCTCCATATAAGTTGTTTATCTCAGGTATTTTGTTATATCAGTGGAGAGCTGACTAGTACACTGGGCATAGGAACAGAGAAATTGAATAATCTGAACAATCTCACTGTTTTTTTTTTCATTCTCCTCAGCCTTCAAGTGATATGTATTCCACTCACATTCCATTACATTCAACTAATTACATGGACTTGGCTAATGACAAAGTAGGCTAAGAAAGGCAAACTTCTAGGATCTGGGAGTCTGGAATAAGAGAACCATATAATTTCTACCCTAATTAGCATCTAAATTACAGGGACTCGAAGGAGGAGAAAGGAAAAAGGGAAGGAGAAGTAGGGGAGGGAAAGAGAGCAACAGCGGCTAAGAAAATAGGCTTATCTTTGGAATTTAAAGATAATTTAAAGATGAGCATAGTGGCACATGCCTGTAATCTGAGACTTCCGAGGCGGAGATGTTGTTGTTGTTGTTGTTGTTGTTGTTGTTAGGTGCCGTCCAGTCGGTGTCTGACTCATAGCGACCCTATGTACAACAGACAACACACTATTGTCAGTGCTTCTCTGCTATTCATAGGGTTTTCAATGGCTGATTATTTTTTGGGAGTGGGTTGCCGGGTCCTTCTCCAGAGGCAGAGATAGGAAGGTCAAAAATTTGAGGCTAGAGGCAGCCTGCATAATTTAGTGAAACTGTGAAACCCTGACTCGAAATAAAAAGTGAAAACTAGGCTGAGGGTGCAGCTCAGTGGTAGAGTACTTGCTAAGTATGCCCAAGGCTCTGGGTTCCATCCCTGACTACTGTAAAACAAATAAATAAATTAATAAAAAAGATAATCTAATATTTTGGAATCTTTAATGAAGGTTAAATGCAAACAAAAATATTCACAATAATAGACTCTGGAAAGTACCAAATAAACTAAGAATATAGTAGGTTTTATTTTTTCAAAAAGAAACCACTTCTAATTCTCCATCCTGTTGAGCATAAAGTAAGCTCAAACATAAAGTATTCACAAGGATAATTCCTGATAACCAAGTGCCAAACACTGTGCTAATCTGTTTTAGAAAAGCTATTAGATGCAGTAATGAGCTAGGGCTGGAACTATTACTTGGTTAACTGTACGGTGATTTATCAAAATTTACATTGGTCCATCTATTTGTTCACTCAGTTAATAGGGTACACAAATGGGGACATTGTGAAACCTGAATCCTTTTATGCCTGTGAGGGTGGCATCCTAGGATGTGCTATATACTGAAATTGCTTCAAATAATTTGACCTGATTGATCTAAGACTAACTCTATTCCTCCTACTCTGCAGCATACAGTTTTAAATACCCTCCCTGAGAATATTAAAACACCTTTTACAAGAAATAAAGACATTATAACACTTTTATTTTAAATCTTCATTTTATTTGAAAACATTTATTTTAAAAATCTAACTTTTTTATTGGCAAATGTTGAAATTTCTCGCAATGATGTCAATAGGTTTAAAATTTATTCAAACTTATGCATATCAAGTATCTAAAAGAAAAAAAAAAGATGTAACTCTAATGTTTTGGATTTACAAGCATCGTGGAAGTCACCATTCTGTATTATCCAACTTCCCTTGAATGACCATATCGATCTCAAATGGACAGAAGTATATGCTATATATGAAGACAGGTTCCCTGGGTCACTATCCAGATACTAATTTGCCCCAATTTCTCCCTGCTTTGATATCACACACTCCTAATACTGCTGTTTAAGTAGTTGTCCACTTCTAACCCTGCCTTGACCATAGTGAACAGTAGGTAACACACATCATGTTTACTGCCTGGGGGTGATGTAGAGAAATTGTCAGTCTCTATTCTGCTTGTCTGTCATTCAAGGAACAACACACTAGATATCTGGTGCTTGTCACCCAGAGTGATGGAAAAAGCTCCAGGTGCTTCAGGATTTGTACAACGCACCAAAATGACTAAAAATGTCAATATACCATGATGTGTCTTCAACCTGCATCCATGTGGCCAGGAATTAGAATATCACTGAATGATCATAAGAATCACCTGACATATCAATTCAACATTAAGTAGCATTCAAAAATAGTTGTAAATATTGCATGCCCACATTTTGTTGTTGTTGTTGTTAGGTGCCATCGAGTCGGTATCCGACTCATAGCGACCCTCTGTACAACAGGGGAAACACTATTGTCAGTGCTTCTCTGCTATTCATTGGGTTTTCAATGGCAGATTGGTTTTTGGGCGGTCTCCCATCTAGGTACTAACCAGGCCCGACCCTGCTTAGCTTCCGAGATCTGACGGGATCGGATGCCACAGGGCTATAGCTGCAGGCCATGCCCACATTAGATTTGTTTAATAACCATGTTATTAAACAAAGAATAACCATGTTATTCTTTCCTTTTCTAATTTCTCTTGATGTTCCTTTGTCTCCCTAATGAAATTCCAGTACCTAGTCTTAAAACTGCACTCCCATGTAATACTTATGAAAGAAACTCAGCAGATTAGTGAGCATAAAATACTATTCTTCCTGCATAACTGATATCATTGTGTTTTATAGTTATGATTAAGGACTGAATTGTTGACTTTTACTGAAGTGTTTATCATCTTCTTTTTAATCTGAAGATTCACATAAAAATTTACAATCCCATTGTTTTGCAACTGTTTCTTCTGAATTTTTATTTATTTATTTTATGAAAGTGGCCTGTAAAATATCTATGCCTTGGAGATTATTACTGTGAAGGTAAATTTTATCTCTGAAGCAAAATCTTTGATTGTGAATAAAGTGTCCAGCTTTCCCTACATTTACAAGGATCCAACTTACTCTTCTTCCACACCCTTACATGGAAGAAAATAAAATGGGAGGGGGAATACATTCTCCAGTTCAGCATCATATTCATATACAAGGTTGTATAAGAACAGCAAGTGATTAAAGACTTAAGTGTTACTCTTGTTTTTTGATTCTTCCCCCAGCTTTACTGAGGCATAACTGACAAATAAAATTGTATGTATTTACAGTGTACAATATGATGTGCATATAGATATATAGAGAATCAAAAGATTGATGGATTAGCATATCTATGGATTAGCATATCTATCACCTTACATAGTTACTGTTTTTATATATATTTGTGGAGAGAATATTTAAGATCTATTCTAAGCAAATTTCAAATATATATTATAATATTAACTATTATCACCATACTCTACATTAGATCTCCAGCATTTATTCATCCTGCATAGCTGAAATACTATAACCTTTGACCAACATTCCCCAACTCCCCCTTCAACCCGAGCAAACATCATTCTACTCTTTGTGCTCAACATTTTTTTAGGCTTCACATATAAGTGAAATTGTGCAGTATTTGCACTGTGCCTGGTTGATGTGAGTAAATACATGTCCATCCATGGTCCATCCATGTTTTTACAGGATTTCCTTCTTTTAAGAGGTGATCTCTTTTGAGCTCTCTCATGTGTCGTGGTCAACTGAACCATAGTGAGGCAGTGCTGATGATCTTGACAAGGCTCTCTTACAAGTCTGAGAGGAAGCTGGCTGTCACTACAGGATAGACTTAGTTGGGATGAAGGGGAATTATGCACTTAACAGGATGGCCAAGATAAAAGTAGCATGGGAATGGGGACCAGTGGTCATGCATAAGCCTTTTCAGGTCTGTGATTATGCCACATTTGCTAGCCTGCCACTTATCAACATAGGTCGCATAATTGCTCTCCCTACTAAAGAATTGGTAACATCTTTTTCTGAGTAGATGGGTACTGCAAAATTGCATGACAGAAAGATAGACACAGAGAAGGACAGAGAATTGGGTCTTCAATACAGTCAATGCAAAAATTATATATAAATCTCTAAGAAAAATGATGAATACTCTTCTAGAAAAATAAGTAAAGACAAAAACATAATTATCAGATAGAAAATACAAATAGCCACAACACACAATATATTTAAAGCATTTTTATAATGAATTAACAATGATTATAATAAAAACTTTATTTGATGCTGGAGAAGTGGTATGATTGTTTTATATTCTACAGGGTAGAGAATAATTCAGGGTAAATTTCATAGAAAAAATTGCTAATGGTCTTAAGTGTTATTTGTAAGCCATATTAACCCTATCTTCTGGGCTGAGGTTTAGCTCAATTGGTAGAGTGCTGCTCTGTGTGCTCTGAGGCCCTGGGTTTGATACCAAGCACCACCAAAATGGGAGAAGGACCTGGCAGCTCACTCCTGAAAACAATCCTGAAACAATTAGCCTAGGAAAACTGTATGAATAGCAGAAAAACACAGAAATAGTTCCAGGCATGACACAGTGTCTGGGAGTGTTTCATTCTGTTCTATAAAGGGTCGATATGATCAGACCTGATTTGACAACACCTAACAACAACTTGGTAGGGCGCTGCTCTGCAGTCTCTGAGGTCCCAAGTTCTATTCCCAGCACTGTAAAAGTGGGAGAAGGATGTGGCAATTCACTCCCGAGGCAATCCCGAAACAATCAGCCACTGAAAACCCTGTAAGGGTTGCTATGAGTCAGACATGACTCGAAGGCACCTAACAACAAGATCAACAACTCTATATTCTGGTAAATTCTCTTCTTCAAATGTAGACTGTAAAGCATAGTTAATTGGGATAGCCTTCTCACATGTAATTATTTTTCAGCATTATTTATATAAACTAAAAATGAAAGCACTCTCTACATGTAACAGGGAACACGAGAAGGTTTATGTGAAACAGGGGCTGGATGACCAACGTGAGCCGGTTAGCTGGTATACATGCTCTATCTCTGTGCTAGGATGAGAGGTATGAGCCTGTGTTTGTGATGCAATTCATACAACATAGGTTGAATTCAAGTTCTTCATTTGGGAAAGCATGATAACAATCGTGGTTGTATTTCCAGAAATATGACGAGAGAAGGGAATCCCAGTGATGTAAAGTTAAGATACTGGGGCTTCAAATTTGACAATAATTATTATTTTAATTAAGACAATTGCCACTGATTGAGGACCATGCTACATTCAAAGTATCAAGGATTTAAAGTACAGGAGCTAAATTCTTTTAAACATTTTAATTTGTAAATCAACATTATTTATGATTTACAAGGCAAATATTGTTGTTTCTTTCTTACAGATAGCCACATTGAGGGTTAGAGAAATTAACTTCTCCATGCTCATACAATTAATTGAGTGGAAAAGCCAGAGTATGAAAACAGGACTTTCTGAACCCAAAGGTAATGAACTTTCCACTATTCTATGGAGGTAAACATTCTTTTATTTTTTAAATTATGTATACCATGGATAATAAAGAAGTAGAATGACCCCAGAAGCTGAATGCTACGGCACATGCTTGTAATCCCAACTGCTCAAGAGGCTGGGGCCAGGGGATTGTATGTTCGCGGTTAGAGGCAGCCTGTATAATTTAGTAAGACTCTGAATTAAAGAAGAAAAAAAACCTTTCATATCTGAAATGGGATGCAGTTATACAGTTGCTTAGGCACACACACAAAACTAGATTGGGATTTCTTATTGTAGTACACAGAAAAATGGCCCCTAAAGATGCTTATGTTTATAGGCATATCATCCTGGCATCAATCCTATCTGATCTCAGAAGCTGAGTAGTATCAGATCAATACTCTTCAGATGGGAGTTCACCTGGGAATAGCGAGTGCTGTAGGCTAGGTAGAAGGACCTGGTAGCCCACTCTCAAAACAATCAACTATGAAAACCCTATGAATAACAGAGAAGCACTAACATGGCACAGTGTCGGTTAGTGTTTTGTTCTGATGTACCTGCCTCAATGGCATTTAACAACAACCACCAGCACAAAAAAGATGTTCATGTCCTAATCCCAGAGACCCATGAATACATTATCTTACAAGGCAAAAGGAATTTATCAGATGTGCTAATATTAAAGACTTTGAGATGGGGAGATTATTCTGGATTGTTCAAGTGAGCCTAACATAAATCACAGGGTCTTTATAACCTGGAGATGGAGCTCAGCAGTATTTGCCTAGCATGCCCAAGATCCCAGTTTCCACACCCAAGCACCACATATTCCCCACAGGTAGAGTCAGGCATGTGAGGGTGAAAGTGATGTGATGATGGAAGCAGGGATCAGTGACAGGAAAGGGCTCCGACCTGAGGAGTGCAGGTAGCCTCTGGAAGCTTGAAAGAGAAAGGAAGCAAATTCTCCCCTGGAGCCTCCAGAAGGAATGCAGCACTGCCAACTCATTTTAGATTCCTGATCTCCATAACTGCAAAATAGCTTATATGTTGTAAGGAAAAATCGGGAGGAAATTGGCAAAAACTCCCAAACTGGGAAAATGGCATTTAAATATCCGGTTTGTAAGTTAGAAATCTAGGGAAAATGAAAGTAACTTGTTGTTGTTGTTAGGTGCCGTCGAGTTGGTACCCGACTCATAGTGACCCTCTGTGCAACAGGGGAAACACTATTGTCAGTGCTTCTCTGCTGTTCATAGGATTTTCAATGGCAGATTGATTTTTGGGAGGGGGTTGCCAGGTCCTTCTCCTAAGCCTACAGCTTCTGGTGTTCCCAGGTGGTCTCCCATCCAGGTACTAACCAGGCCTGACCCTGCTTAGCTTCTGAGATCTGACGGGATCGGATGCCACAGGGCTACCGCTGCAGGCAAAAGTAACTTGGTTGCATGTTTATACAAAACCCTTCTGGATTGGACAATTGGACTGAAAGCTGATTGGCTCAGGCCATTCTGTGGGCGAACTACATAAAAAGCTGCACGGCAACCAGATCCTTTTTTGGCAAGGTCTTTTTGGCATCCCTTTCTGCGCCTTCTTGCCTGTTCCTGCCCGGAGCACCGATGAGGAAGCGCCTCTCCCGCTGCTCTCCCCCGGACCTTTGATGAGGAAAAAACACTCTCCCGTGGCAATCCTCAACAAGGAAAGGAACCTGCTGTCTGTCTGATCACCGAGGAAGCAACAGCTGTCTCCTCCTGACCACCGAGACGACCCACACAGGTGTTTGCCCCTGGAAGGCAAAAGTGCCTGAGGCTTTTCCTTTCTCCTGTCTCCTCTGGGGTCCTGAGGGCCGCAGGAGTCTTCGCCCCTCACCTGAGGGTCCCGAGTGAATTGTGTTTAGTATCTGTGTGTGCAGCGGCGCAGCCCGTCCCAACCTCCAGGCCAGACTGGGAGGTGCATGCCCCATAATATGTGTTGTTTGAAGTCAGTTAGTTTGGGGTTATTCCATTATAGCAGTATTTGGAAACAGCACTTACCTACCTTACTTATTCTGTTTAAATTATGAATATAAGGAGGATGCAAGTTCTCTATTTGATTGTTTTATATGGATTCACATTTTCTTATACTATTTTATCATCTTCACTAAACTAATTTTGGGAAAAATCAAGACTTTGAGTTAATAATTGTGTGGGTCAGTATGTTCCTGATAATGAGGAAATTCCAATAAATAAATAAATAATCTCAGATGAAAGACAAAGAGATTAATTCTATTAGCAGTGAAGTTGTTAAGGATCAATTTACATAGCTATATATTAAAGGGCCTGTACCAACTAGAAAGAAAGGAGAAGAACACTGTGTAAAAGGATGAAAATTCAACTAAGGTGTAGGTAATTCTTGTCATTTGCTGAGAAGTGATTGACCAGTCACAGGAAATAGCAAGACATCTTTTTGTATATCACTGTTGCAACCTTAAAAATGGCAAAGAGCCGATTTCTGTTGAAATGCTGATTGATATAGCTTTCAAATTGTAAATATATTGAACTGAATATCTATTTTCACAATATTTAGAGAAACAGATACAACTCTCCAATTACCTTTTATTTTCCATCTTTTTTATTAATCGTAGGGGCGAGGAGCCAAATCAAACATACTCCACTCATCCTGATGTGTTCTTGCCATTGGTGTGTCCACGCCTCAGCTCTTATTTCTATTTTTTGCTTTTCTCAGTACGTGAGGGTTGAATTTAGGGCATTGCACATACGTTGGAAGCACTTATTACTGAGCTGCCCCATTAGGCCCCTTCTTTAACTTTTTATCTTGAGACAAAGTCTTCTAAATTATGCAGGCTGCCTCTGGCTTAGAACTGGTGATGCTCCTGCCTCTGCTTCCAGAGTCGTTGGGATTACAGGTGTGTACTATAGCGCCTAGCTCAGTTCTTATTTCATTTTTGTCCCATTCATAACAAGTCTCTCCTCCACCTTTCTCCACAAATAACCACTGTGATGAACGAAGTGTGTTCTTAAGCATGTCTCCATTTTGCAGTTTTTTTATACAGCTCATCCAGAATGCTTATCTCCTGTTCCTCAGAATATTTATCTTCTTCTTATGAGTGATATTTCTCTGTCAACAACAAAATTTAGGTAGTTTTTACTGCAATGCAGGAACACTATTATGTTTTAATTTTTTTCTTATCTGTCCCCCTCAAGTGAATATTTTCATTGTATCTCATAGTTTTATATTGACAACTCAAAATATTTTAAGTAGGTAATCATAGAATCACTGAATAATTACTTTTTCTATTTGGCAATATTATTTTTATTCTTGCTATTGAAAAATTATACAAATTAAACATAATGTAATGATTATAGCCACTCCTACCTCATTGTTTAATTTTAAGGAAATTTTGAATACTTTACAAAGAAGCTTAATAATAAAACTTTTTGCAGCTTTGACTATTTGAACATACTGTCTTAGGATTTTTACTTTTAGCCAAGATCGTTCATATTTCTTGTATAAATATTATTTTGATCAAATTAATCAGATATCAATTATAAATCATACATAATTCATTATTACCTTTGGAAATTTTTCTATTAGAGCAAGTTGGCTTATGATATAATAATCATTGACTAGTAATTTGTAATGTCCCTTAGATGTTCAAGTGGAGCATGAAATGAGAAAAACAGCAGCCTTATTCCAGTTTTCAGAAATATTGTCACCTACTGAAGCCAGAGCCACAAAGGAATTATCCCACAACTGCTGTGTGTCCAGCAAACACTTAGGATGTTGACCAGGCCACACATGGAATTGTTTGGAAGGCACAACTTAGCAATATTACAACCATCCCCTTTACCAAGTGATGGTTCTCTAAGAAATTCTGATATATTCTAGTGTTACATTAATTATAAATATAAGTACATTAGAGGTTGATGGAATCATTTCTTGCATGTATAAAAACAAATCAGAAACATGGAGTCATTATTCATCACTAATTATAATAATTTATCAAATATCTACTGTAAGTTCTTAATAAATCTTGACTCTACATTCCATGAATTTTAACTATACACCTAGAAGATGAAATCTCACCATTTAGGCATTAGGATACCAGAAAGGAAACTGCTTTTTTTTTTTAGTAGTAGTATTTTAATTGTACATATTTACAAGATTGTTGTTGTTATTTGTTAGATGCCATGGATTTGGGTCTGACTCATAGCAACTCTGTGTACAACAGAATAAAACACTCCTCAACACTGTGCCATGCCCAGCACTATGTCAAAACTTCTCGGCTATTCACAGAGTTTTCAACGGCTGATTGTTTCAGGATTGTTTCAGGAATGGGCTGCCAGTCCTTCTCCTATTTTTGTGGTGATGGGGATCGAACCCACAAGGGCTCCAGAGGGCACATAGCAAGAACTCTACCAACTGAGCTATACCTGAGCCCTACTTACAGGGAAGAGTAGTAACTCTGTTCATATATACAGACTGCATTTATCAGATCAGGCTTATTAACACTTCCATTTCATTAAACATTTTACAAAGAGGAAACTGTTTTTAAACCTAGCAATGTTGTTTGTCACTGGCCACCACTATTAATGGTAATACTTTAATATTTAAGTGCTGGTAGCATTCTACCACTGAACTGAACTCCTAGTCTCTTTATATTATTTTTTGTTTTGAGACAAGTTCTCTCTAAATTGCTCAGGCTGCCTCCAGCCTTGAACTTGTGATCCTCTTGCCTCAGCCTCCCAAGTAGCATGTGCCATGTCATCTGGCTGGACTTTAATGTTTCTTTTGAGACACCTTTAAATGTCTTGTATTAGGAATCATTTTATACAACCAGAAAAATAATAATCTAGAGCTATGGGCTATGGCTTGGTCTCTCAATTTACCTTATCCCTCTAGCAAAGAAGGATAGTAGCTCATTCTATTCCTTGAGACTTGGCCATTTGAAAATTCTAGTGGGTATAGGGTATGCTGAACTTGTCCACGAATATTCCCCAGAAAAAATAGAATCACTTTCTAAAATTGAACCTTTTCAGAAATGGACAGTGATACAAGTTATAAGGTTTTCAATCTTCTATAAGACTTGGAATTAGATTTGTTTTGTCAGCCAGCTAGGGTGGCACACACCTGTAATCTCAGCAACTCAGGAGGCAGAAGCAGGAGGATTGCAAGTTCCAGACCAGAGGAAGTCTGCGTAATTTAGTGAGACCCTGTCTCAAAAAGTGAAAAAAAAAAAAAAAAAAAGGGCTGGGAGGCAGTGGGACAGCACTTGCAAAACATGCAAGCACAAGGCCCTCTGTTCAGCCCCCAGTACCACACACACAAAAAAACTTTGTTTTGTTAAAAGAGATTAGTTTTATTACTTTGTAGATCTTAAATACACGAGAGTAAATATTATTTTGTAATAGTTTAAATATGTGAATATAAAAAGGAAGCAAAACTATTCAGGACAAGGTAGAGAAATTTATTTAGGAAACCTACTAATAGTTTTTAAAACTTATTTTAAATATGGGACATGTAGTTAAATAAATTGTCTTTTGTTTTTTTATTTTGGGGGTTTGCATAGTACAGAAATTCAAATGACAGTGATGGATACTAGGCCCATTACAGGTATTAAGTATTGTGATTAATAGTAGTGACCCGTGCCAAAAACCATTGCAACTCTTAAGAGCAGTTTCCTTCCTGGTATCCTAATGTGTAAATGGTGAGATTTCATCACTTATGGATGCAGTTAAAATTCATGGAATGTAGAGTCAATCTTTACTAGGAACTTACAGTAGACATTTGATAAATTATTACATTCAGTGTTGAATAATGACTCCATGTTTCTTTTTTCTTTTTTTTAGTACTGGAAGGGGGCGGTGAACCCAAGGCTTCCTTCATGTTAGGCAGGAGTTCTGTCACTGAGCTACAATCCCAAACCCTTTTTTATTTTTTTGTTTTGAGACAGGGTCTTGCTAAACTGTTCAGCTTGCCTCTGGCCCCAAACTCATGATCTTCCTCCCTCAGACTCCTTGTTAGGTGCTTCGAGTCAGATCCGACTCATAGCAACTCTATGTATAACATAACAAAATATTCTCCAACACTGTGCAATGCCTGACATTATGTCAGTGCTTCCCTCTTATTCATAGGGTGTTCAATGGCTGATTATTTCTGGAGTGGCCTCAGCCTCTTAAGGCCTTGGAATTACAGGTGTGTACCACGGTACCCAGGGGCTGGGATTTAGCTCAGTTGGTAGAGCACTGTGCTGCAGTCTCTGAGGTCCAGAGTTCAATTCCCAGCACTGCATAAATGGGAGAAGGACCTGGCAATCCACTCCCAAGGCAATCCGGAAACAGTCAGCCATTGAAAACCCTATGAGGGTCGCTATGAGTCGGATACCGACTCGACAGCACCTAACAACAACAACAACCACCACGGTACCCAGCCCAAAGTTGATATTTTAACTTATATTTTTCAATTCAGGCATATTATTTACAGTTCTAAGCTTTTAGTTTGATTATATTTCTTCTAAGCTTATATAAGGTGAAGGTGAGATAGGAACCCTTCCTGTAACATAAGAACCTTCTGCTTCTTTTCCTTACTTGTCATGTTTTGAAGGTATTGGTATGAGTGAAATTTCTCTGCTTTGATGGCCCAGAATCGGCTAAATGTATATGTCTCTAAGAACAGGAGTTGTGTGTGCATCTTTCTACAGGCCATTAGCACTTATGTGTCCAGAGGCCCTTTGGGTCCAGTCTTTGGTTAGGTTCCCCAGAAACAGAGCCTGGGATGAGAACTTCTTGTTGTTAGTTGCTGTTGAGCAGGTTCTGACTCATAATGACCTTCATAGGGTTTTCAGTGGCCGATTGTGGATTGCTTCTAGTGTGGATTGCCACATCCTTGTTCAATGTCTGTGGTGCTCAGGATGAAACCCAGGTTCTCAGAGCGTGTAGTCCAGCACCCTACCAACTGAGTTAAGCTCCAGTCTCAGGGGTGAGAACTAGTGATGGAGTTATTAAGGAAATGATCTCAGGGCAAACAGGTAAAGGAGAGAGGGAAACAAGGTAGAGAAGAGGAAGATGGCAGGTGAAATCCCATGGAAGGTAATTTCGGCCTAATCCCATAAAGGAACTTGAGGCAAAAGAACTAGACTTGCATACTCCAAAACTTATTTCTCTTTGTAGCTAAGGATAAAGGTACTATTCAGTATAATAATTCAAGAAAAAGAAATCAAAGGCCAGGTAAATAAGTGAATAAATATGGACATGAATGTGTCACTATTTTCAAATGATATTATTAGGCTCATTTATTTTTCCATAGAGCCATTTTTTTTACCCTCTAAATGTAATCTCAAATTTCCTGTGCACTTTCTCATTTCAAATATTTTAGATCCAATTGCATGAGATATTTTAATTATTACATAAACTGGACAATCATGCTAAAAAGGTGAAGCAACCTTAAGAATAATCCTGTGGTTCACAGATCCTAGGTATGTAATAGACAGGGATGGAATAGACAAAGTAGAATAGTCTTAGAAAGTGATCTAGAAAAACATGATAGGCTAATGTCTCTATATGACGATTAATAGCACATATTTGCATCCCTAATCGCAAAATACTAAATCTTAAATGTTCCAAAATACAAAACTTTGAGTATTGACTTGATGCCAAAGTGAGCAAGCTGACCTCATGTCTTCACATGCTTCAGGTCCCACACATTTAGATAAAGACTACCCAATCTGTGTTCAAATTTGGAGAAAGAAATTACCCCAAAGGATAACACTGGCTTGCCTGAGAAAATATCATGAGTAAGATAAAGAAACATCTGTACTTGGAAGGGAATGGACCACTAATAGTGATGCTGAAGAGTGGTTGTATGTTTCTAAGTTACAAGGAAGGAAATATACAATGTTCTCCTATCATATGAAATTTCCTTAGGCTCATCAACACCATTTTAATAGTTTGATTACTTCAGAACTTGGTTTTGATGCTTTAAATACTTTTCATACTGTGATAATTATTAGAATTTGGGTGGTCACGGGGATCCTACTGCCCCTGGACATTGTTGTGTAATTATGTTCATTTTGATGTAGAAAGACTAACATCCCGAAGGTCCATAAAACTAGGTAAAAATAGGACTCAAATTTTAGTCTCCATTTTCTCCTAATGTCAAAAAAGCTTACAAAGGAGTTTGTTAAAAGTCTTGAAAATAGACTAAGTGTTGGGCTTGTAAAATTCATTTCATGCTCAATATTATGTAAAGCCCCATCCCCTTACGTGGAAAAATATGTAAGAAGTATTAGAAATAGATTTGAGGTTTTATTTGCCATGCCTACTGGCTAAAATTGTTTCTAAATACTGTATTGATGTGTGTCAAAACAGCACTAGGGCACTTGACCTACTTTCTGAATGTCAAATCTTATTTTGAGGTTTAAAAATTCAAAGCTACAGATTTGCCTCTTTTACAGATTTTACAGCAAACTGGAAGAAGGATTTCATGACTTAACAGGCTGAAGCTGTCACTTAAGGCATATTGATAAAGGTACCAAAGGAGAAATTACCTTAAACTCTCTAGGGAAGAAGACTAAATAGAATAAATGCTTAAAGGTGCCATTGAGATCGAAAAAGAAAAATTAACTTCATACACACACATGCACACATACAGCTTACATATCCAAATACATAGCCCCATAATTAATCTATCCTGATTTCTCATCTCAAGTGTTTATACTGGGGCCTGTACACTGACATGCATATCAGTAGAAAATTTCTATTACTAATGAAAGAAAAACTTTATGGTACAAAATTAACAGATATTGAAAATAGAAAAACCCAAATTAAAAGAAGGGTTTCAACTTAATTTATTTCAATTAGGAAACAAGTTGATGTTTCAAGTTGACCCTTAAAAATAAGTGAAAGTAAGTCCTATTTTCAGTCATTAAAACTAAACCAAAAGCTGAGGTTGTTGTTGTTGTTGTTAGGTGCAATCAATTTGGGTCTGACTCATAGAGACTCTATTACACAGAATGAAACACTGTGCTATGCACATAACCTTTTTATGCCTGAGCCAATTGCTGCAGTCACTGTGTTTCTTCTCAATTTGAATCATGCCACATTAGCAACTGGAGGTCCCAGTGGCTTTTCTCCATTCTCTTCATTAAGGTCGACTCTACTTTGAGGACAGGCTGGGGTTTAGCTCAGGAGTTGAGAGGCTACCGCTCTGCGCTCTCTGAGGCCCTGGATTCAATCACCAGCACTGCAAAAGTGGGAGGATATGGCAGACTACTTCCGAAACAATCATCAAAACAATCAGCCATTGAAAATCCTGAGGGTCCCTATGAGTGGGACCTCACTCAACAGCACCTAACAATAACAACTACTACTTTGAGGAGGCAACTCTTCCCTGGTCGTCTTTTGAATGCCTTCTGGCCTGAGGGGCTCATTCTTAGGCACTATATTTGACAGTGTGCCTCTGCTATCCATGGGGTTTTCAATAGCTAATTGCTTTGGGAGTAAGCTTCCAGGTCCTTCTCTCTAGACTGTCTTAGTCTAGAAGTTCAGCTGGAACCCGTCCACCAGGGCTACCTGCTGGTATATGAAAAACCTGTGGCATAGCTTTCAGCTCTCACTTTATTTATAAATTCTACTCATTATTGGCCTGAAGCTGAACCACTATGGTATATGATCCCACCAGATCTCTGAAGATAAGCAGGGTCGGATCTGGTAAGTACTTGAATGGGAGACTGCCTGGGAACACCAGGTTCTGTTAGCTTGGGACTCCCCCCAAAAAACCACTCAGCCATTGAGAATGCTATGAATACCATAGAAGCATGACAGTAGTGTTTTGTTTGTTGTACATAGATAGGGTCCCTATGAGTCGGACACTGACTCAATGGCACTTAACAGCAACAACAACAACAACTCATTATTGATTCTATTTATAAATTCTACTGTCAGATACTGAGATTATTTCACAGGCTTGAAAGTAGGATTATAGTAATAAGCAAGGTGAAGTCCCAGCTATTGTGAAACTTATATTCTTTTAGGGAAATCAGGTACTAATACCAAATTACATACATAAGCAATCATTTACTATTGTGGTATTGCTAAGAACAAAGTTCTGATCTGGATTAGGCAGGCAGAGACAGCTGCCTTGAGGAAGTGACACTTCAGATGGACTGTGAAGGTTGAGTTAGAATTAATTAGGCACAGAGGGACTGCCTCCAAGCAGAGGAACAATGTTATAATGCTCTGAGGTGGGAAATATAAACCTGTTTTATGAGAACTGAAATAGGAATGCAAGTCCGACTGTCAGAAAATACAAGGACAGTGGCATAAAATCAAATTGGTGAGATAGGCTGCACTGGATTACTCAGGTCCTTGCCAGATCTTCATACAAAGAACAAAGGATCTTCCAAATGATTTCACACAGGACAGTGTGAGGTGTATATTTTCAGAGAATCTTCCTGGCTGCACGTTGGAAATGAAGTAGAGAATGGTAGGAATGAACTCATTGAAATGCATTTAGAGGTTACTTCAGTACCAAGCAAGAAATGATGACAGCCAGAGCAGGGTGGTAACAGCAGAAATGCAGAAAGGCATCCTGCAAGGAGTCACTTCATAATCATTGTCATTGATATAAATGCTACTCTATGATAAATGTGGTTGAATTTTCTGAGTGAAATGTGAGCATAATATTCTTTTGTCTGTAATGCTTTGATGATTGATAGATAAACTGGGTAAGATCTATTGCTAGGTAAAGATCTATTTTTCTATTTTGCCATTATTTGTGAAGAAATGGGTAGAAACAAAACATGGGTAGAAATAAAAGCTTTATTATTTAATACAAATAGGCTCATATAGGTAGGAATAATAGGTAGGAAGGCTTCATTTCATTAGGTACTAGTTGATCAATAGCTTACAGGAATTTCTTGAGCTGGGATTTGGTCTTCTGATTTGGGGAGCTTCAACCTAAGTTAAGAATCCATGATCCTTAAATGCTATATGCAGGGAAATAGTCTTGTGAGGGAAGGGGAAAAAGGCCTTCATTTTTGAGAGTGTTTTTATTCAAAGAGTTTAGATAAAAGTGACTTCTGTTTGGAGATGTTACTGTGCTCCTCTCTAAGATGTCTTCTAATTTGGTTGACTCTTTGCTGAGGAGCCCTGGGGAACCACAACTTAGAGGAAAATAGATGTGGCCTAGATAAATATAAGCTTTGCCTGAGAAAAAAGCCAGTTTACAGTGTAAAATTAAATAAAAGCAACCTATCCCTTTAGGTAAATTTAAAGATAAATCACATTCAAACAATATGTCATTAATTTTAGCATCCACAGACGCAATAGAAATATTTCTTATTTATGTTCCACATATAATATTGCAAAACCCATTTACATTTAAGGTGATTAAAAACAACCAGAAGTGCCCTAAAGATCAATTAGTGTTGGCTCATTTTGCTGTAGGGAAGTTTCATGAGGGCACAGCTCAGGGTGAAACCACAAGTTTAAGACTATAAGAAAAAAATTCTACAGTATCTTCCACAAAGAAAGATTGAACATCCATTCCCCTGGCTTCATAGGTTAGTAGTCCCTCCTAATGCTGTTCTCTTGGGCAGGTTGTTCCCTTGAATGGGTAAAACGTGACCCTCTGAATGACTCCTGAACCTAACTATCAAAAGGCAGTGGAGAATTTCCCAGAAAAATATGATCCCTAATCCAGGCTGAGGTTTAGCTCAACTCATAGAGTGCTACTTTGTGCTCTCTGAGTTCCTGGGTTCAATTCCCAGCAATGCAGAAATAGGAGAAGGACCTGGAAGCCCACTTCTGAAATGATCTAGAAAACAATGAGCCATTGAAAATCCTATGAATAGGAAAGAAACACGACATACTGCTGGGTATGACACAGTGTCTGGGAGTATTTTGTTCTATTGTACATAGGATCACTATGAGGCAGACCCAACTAGACAGCACCTAACACCACCACCATCAGCAATCCAGGCTGCAGTGCGCTTGTGGTTCAAAACTTACCCAAATCGTAACAGAAATGAGGGACATCAGCAGAAATGGCAGCATAAGGACCTCTGAAAATCACTCCTACAAAACCTTCATGAAAACAACAAAAAACAAACACATAAGAAATCGGGCAAAAAATATTGAAATTAAGTTTTTTAGAACTCCAGAAATTAGCCAGAGGTTTATGGCAATGTGGGTGTTTTTATTCAAGAACAACAGTTACATTGTCGTACAAATAGCAAATCTTTTTCCATCTGCTGCTCCACATCTCAGGGGTATCCTTGAAAAATAAGAGCCCACATGCCCAGTAGCAGAGGTGGCATAACCAAGCTAGTGCTCTTTCTAAGGCTCATTTCCAAAAAATTGCCATGATTTGATCTGTCTAGTGGTTCTCTGGAAAAGTTATTCAAAATGCTTGTCTTTTATTTGATGAGATGTGCCCAGTGTTAAAGGCACTTAGAAAAGATTTACTGGCAAGTATTTTAAGGTACAGCTGGCTGAGGCAATGGATACCACTTGGGCAAATAGATTAGTCAAAGAGCTTATAAGGCAACGAGATTTCCATAGGATTTTTCTGTTTCCAACATATTGCTAGGCACCCAAAAGCCATTTACATGCCTGGAACCATGTACATCCTCAGGAAAGACCTGTGAAACTGTATAAGGCCTATTGTCTGATCAGAATGGAAATAAATGAGAAATTCACAACGGAAGAAATTTGGGATATTAATTAAGGTTTGGGTATAATAAAAATACTCTCCTAAATAACCAATAAGTCAAATAAGAAATCACAATGGTAATTAAAAAATATCTTTATATGAATGAAAATGCAAGACCCCAATCCTTATGAGGAGGCAGTGAAGCCAATTCGCTGGAGGAAATTTATAGCTGGGAATACCTACATTAAGAAAAAGAGCCAGGTGCGGTAGTGCACGGCCATAATCCCAGCAGTTGGGGAGGTGGAGGCAGGAGGATCACAAGTTCGAGACTAGAGGCAGTCTGCATAACTAAGTGAGACCCTGTCTCAAAAAGGAAAAAAAAATGGGCTGGGGGTGCAGCTCAGTGGTCCAGCAGAGCAAGCAAGCACTAGGCCCTGAGTTCAACCCCTAGTACATAAAAAAAAAAAAAAAAAA